>JACCGJ010003902.1:0-20428 GCA_013407085.1 Atriophallophorus winterbourni | reverse complement strand
TATGCCGCGAATCTATCACCGCTCAACGAAACTAGTTCTCAGCATCCGAAACAAACCATATAAAGAAAGGATAGCTCAACTGAATCTGTTCGATTTTCCCTATCGACGAATCAGAGGAGACCTTATCTTACTTTACAAAACATTCCATACCCCGAACCATCCCTTACAGGATTTATTCACGCGAAGGGATACGAGGAATTATCGAACCCATGAATATGTGCTGGTCGTACCCCATTCCCGCCTGAACTGTAGAAGGTATTTTTACTCTGTCCGTGTCTGTTTTACTTGGAACAGTTTACCTTCAACCGTTGCTCGCGCCACTAGCTTGCATGACCTTGAAACGAAATTAGACGAATTTTTATTGCATTATTCGTTTACAGAACAATTATATACTGTTTACTCTATGTTCTTATATTGTTTATACACTTAAATTTCAATTTTTACCATCCTATGGTTGTTGTTGAGCTTGTTGCTTTTTAGACCATTAAAAACCTTGAATTACCTTGCATTATCCCAAGGCTAAAATTGTGTTCCCTGTAGACCAGCCGACATCGCTTCTTAGCAAGTTTAAGTGAATGGACCCAGGTACCCAGCTAAGGAATTAACGTAAATAAGTCATAAATTAGGAAGCCTCCTATACTCCTCAGGATCTTAAAGGTTTCAATTAAGTCATTGCTGAAACGACGTAGCCAAATTGAGAAAAGATCGAGAGAATTCAGGCGTGCAGTGTCGCTAATCCTGAATCATGCTAGTTGCGAGACGTTGTACACTTTCATGTCTAACGGTAACCTTTTCGTATTTAGGGCACAACACCTGGAAATAATATTCTAGATGCGACCGAACTAATGATTTGTAAAGCGGTAGAAATACATTATGTCTTTTGCCCGAAACTACTGACGAATCTCGCGTGCACGCAGAGCTGGAGTGGCACATTTGTCTCCCCATTTAATGTTAGCCAAAACCAGTACTCTCACTTTCTTAACACAGTCTGCAGTGTTGAACCTGAGGGAATTTTTCGACACTTGAACCGAAATCATATCACCAAGTGCTGACAAAGTTTGGCTCTTATTATGTTTCAGTGGGTATGACAATTTTATGACTCGCTAAAGTTCGTTCATCAAGGTATCTTAATCCGTTCATACGATGAACTTCACACCATGCGCGAAAATGAAGCATGGGCACTCAAAGCCAGGAAACACGTCATCAATGAAAAACAGGCATAGAAAAGGACCGTTTGCAGAACATTGAGGGACCCCAGTGAGCAATTCGGTGTGTCTAGATATCGTAGATCTTACCAGAAATTTGGATGTCATAACTGTAAGCAATGCTTCAATCTAAGCAAGTAGATTGCAACGCATGCCATTTGCTGCTAGATTGGATTCTAGATGGCGGTGACACATGGAATCGAAAGCCTTGCTAATACTCAGGTAGAGTGCTTTGACTAGCTTTAATTTCTCCAGCATTTTAGTGGCAGTATTCAAACAAGTAAGAAAGTTAATCAGGCAGGATCTTCCCTAGAGAAATCCATGTTGAGTAGCACTAAGTTAAAAATGCTGACAAAGGTTCTAGCAGAATTTTCACGCAATCGATTTCCATTAATTTTGAGACAATGCTAGTCAGTCTGACAGGTCTATGGTTACCAAGAGCGAAACTATGAACGCACATGTGTATTAGCAAAACTATGGCTTCTTTCCATTCACTGGGAACCACTCTCAGATGGAAACATGAATTTAAGAGCATGCACGATGATTCAGTAAGCACGGTGCAAAATCTTTCATCATAATTGAGTTGATACCATCTGATCCCCGAGCTTTGTCGACACAAACATGATGAAGTTCGTCATAAACCTCGGCCTCATTAAAGGACAACTCATTGATGAAGAGGCACTGAGTGGCATGGTGAGTAACACAGACGATGAGTTTGAAGAATTATCCCGTCGTTGATCTTTACAGAAAAACCTTTAGAAAGCAGTCACCTTAGCCAGGTCAGTATCAGCTCCTTTTCCGTCCTCCAGTTTCAAATCTACGATGCATTTTCTAGGATTTGCCATTTGACTTTGCTCAACTATAAAATCTTTTCGGATTTGATTTATTATTTCGAGCTAAATATAACTGAAATGCTGTTTGAGCAAATGCGGCGATTTAACTAAAGCGTTCCGAGCGGTTTTTAGCGGGGTGGAGAACCAAAAGTGAGGAATAGATTATTTTGCCGCCATAGGCGATTCCATTCACTGGTAGACCTACGGACTCGGGGCTTCCACCAGGGAGGCCTTCGATACCTGCAACGGAGCGTGCTTGTCTTGTAACTCCTTTATATAATTACAAATTATATAACAGTTTTAAACTTACATTGGAATCGCTAGGTAACTAAAGGGAAGATTTTGAATTAGTAATCCTAATTCTACAAGTCCAGTCTAGGACGAGCGAAAATTTTGTGAAATCGCAGTAACGCTTCGAAGCTTAGCGTTTGGTGATCGCTTTTGTAAAGCGGCAAAAGGTACTTTAAATACCTAACTCTTCCAGCTGGGACGACAATACCAAGTTAAAAGTAGATGCAGTGAGTTCAATACAAAACCTCGTATGATCACTCACATGCTGGTGCAACGCATTATTATAGAGCCATTCGTGGACGTGGATACACGTGAAAATTTGAACGTTTTCAATTGCTAAAGATATACCTGTCCCGATATGTTTTGCAAAACCATACTCCAAGAGGATTTTAACGTCAATGCCACTCCTATCACCCGGTTTATCGCATCTTATGACAAGACATTGTCGCTTATATTTATTGGCACATCATTATTCGCAGACAGCCAAGTCTCAGAAAGCGCTATAATCCTTATGTGTAACTTAGCCACACAATGAAAACGTTCAGCCCAGTTATTCCTGAGGCTATATAAATTTGCCTAGAATACTGAAGCGCTGGTTATTCGTGCTTCTGAAACACATCCTGTTTGGACCTCGGTCAATGCAGACGAGGGAGCGCATGTATGTTGGCGTGCTGAATAGAGCAGCTTCATCAGGTTCGGCAAATTCTTGTGCTAACGTAATGGACCGTTGTTCGACAATTGAGATGGCATTCCTGGTAGAGGAGCGACTACTAGAAACACTTGTTTGGTCTCATCAACATTGGCGCTTAGTCAATCAACGTCGTCTGGGCCGGACAGGAAGACTCGTGGCAAAGTGATGTTCTGTTTGATCGTTTGTGACTGCATAGCGATTTGCCCCAATTGGCAAACCAAAAATCTTAGCAAATTATTAAATTTGAGAATGATAAGAACATTAAAATATCGTACAATTAAGCTGCATTAAAAATTTCAGAAAAATTGAATGGTAAACAAAAGCTTTGCCAACACTTACCTAACGTGACACATTCTAGCTGTTGCGAAAATGTTATATTTACCTTTTGTAGTGTTTTTATCTGGTCAACACGGCCCTGAGATAATAATGCCGCAGATTTCGATGGAAACTGGAGCAAATTCTTCCAGCATTTCCGTTATACTTATTTGCAAGAAATATTTTAAAAAGTGGTTCCAAATGGATCGGAAAGAAAACTAATTATTCAACACCCGAATGCCTTGTGGCTAGATCGAGTCATTAAAAAAAATATTTAAGCGTCAACCTCGAAGAAAATTCCGGAGCCGGAGTCTAATTATGTACGCAACTCCGTCCCGATGGCACAAACAACTGCATCGTTTATACAAGGTTTCAGATTAGCATCCATTTTCCTCCAACGGTTTGTAAAGAGGGAACACATACGGTATGGTCAACTGATAGTTCCACATATTTAATTGATCTTGCGTACAAATAAGCGCCGGAATAAACAGATCACCATATTCCACTTACATGGATGCTCTAGCACGACTTGCTTAGTGCTCAGAACGTGGTGCTTATTTAAATGGTAGTTGAGGTCATCAGATTTTATATAACGGCTATCGCTCTCACAGTTGAGCTTAACACAAATTAATAAGGCGCGTCTCATCACGGTCTTTTATTTTCATGTGGCTCATGAGAAATCAGAACCAAACATAAAGCACGAAGCAAAGCACACAAACTTCGCAATCACATAAGAAGATAAACCCCGAGAGTTCGAAATTAATTTGACCGTCAAAAGCGTATTTTTCATATGCAATAAACTGATTAATGCAACCAATGCAAAAAATAATAAATATACAAGGCCGGAAAGCTTATGAACAGGGAGGAAAGATGCAAAAGGAAGTTGTTACACTAAAATACTCCGCCACTATAGCGTTAGTTAAGCTTGAAAAAGTATATCATACGCTCAAATTGTTCGCGTGGTCATAAATTTAGCCAGATGTTTGGGCCAATGCAAATGTTTACCGGTTCTATTTCGAACGGGACTGGAAAAGACTCGATGATTGGCGCAAATAGAGGGGAAGTAGGCACATGAGGATTCCATTGCGGAACTGATTGTGGGGTATTGGCGCGTGATGGTGTGGGATGCCTAAGCTCAATGGAAGCTGTTTGTAGACGATCTATAGAAACCGTGTGACGCTGACCCTTCATATCCAAAACAAAGTACTCAGTTATACACTTAATAACCCCGTGTGGTCAATGATAGGAAGGTTGAAGTGGTTTGTAAACAGAATCACTTCGTGCTCAACAATTTTGCAGTGGGCAGATGTAAAGTCTGCACCACTCAAAATATAAAAAAATTGAATGAACTCACTTAAACACCAGGAGATCAAAAAGCCAACGAAAATCCGATGAACTCCATTGATAGTCAAATCAATCTACACAAGAAAGTCTAAGAGATGAAATCCAAGGTGTATAATTATATAACCAACTTCTGTGAATTCTCAAAGTCGACATGGACGTTTACTTCTTACGATATTTTGGTATTATTGTGGATATCCGAGCTATTTCAAGATTATTACAAGAACTTTTATACTATTTTCAACAGATTTGAACATGATTACGACTCGTAAATCTGCAAAAAGAGATCATGCAGCACCGACAGCAAGGAAGCCTCAAGAGAATGG
The DNA here is from genome assembly GCA_013407085.1 of Atriophallophorus winterbourni. NCBI lineage: Eukaryota > Metazoa > Platyhelminthes > Trematoda > Plagiorchiida > Microphallidae > Atriophallophorus > Atriophallophorus winterbourni. The sequence continues at coordinate 15,426 of JACCGJ010003902.1, read as the reverse complement.
GGGCTCCGCTGCTCACTCTGGGGATTCTTGTCTGGTTTGTTCGAAACACGTCGCGAATAACGCTAAAGCTGTTCAATGTGAAATATGTTTAATGTGCATCCATATTTGATGTGGTGGAATAAAGTCGGAGATGTATCGTTTGCTTCACACAAATTCATGCGATATCATTCGCACGATATATAAGATATGCCTCTCACCAACTGGTTTCAAGCTCACAGATACTCAGCTTCAAGTTGACACGGTTTCTGCTAAAACCTCTTAAGGTAATGATGGGTGATTGTAAATAGTGGCTCATCTTTGAAGGAGGATAAACATCACAAATCTTGTGCACAGCAAGTTTGTTTGCAAACTCAAGATGTACGGACTTTTGCGGAAGTTGCCTCTTCGCATGTACTCCGTTCAAAAGACTGAGTTAGTTTAGCCGGTGCAATGAACATTCTTGAGCCCAAAGAGGTCCAGGATCTACCACAGCTAGATGAAGCAATCAAGAATAAAATCCAATGCCTCACCACTGATGAAAGTATAAAATCCTGCATCATTCTTCACAATGCGCCGGAGCAAACAGGCGCTTTGCGATAGACAAGGTTTAAAAAGAACGAGATTTCGTAAACTCTGCTCTTGTCCTCCTTTTCGGAAAAGGTGAAAAGGGTGCAACGGTACTCACAGCGTTTCGTCTAGGCCTCAGGCTAGCTCCAGGTAATCGCCCCAGACCGCTAAATATTGTGTTAGACTCCCCTGAGCGAGTGACCTTACTGCTAAAGAGGGGTAACCGGGTAAAGGGTAGTGAACGTCGATTCCTGCGTGATCTCTCTCCGGAAGATCGTGTGAAAATGCAAAAAGCTACTCAGGAGATTAGCCAGCGCAGAGCCACAGGTAAAACGAACTTGCGCATTGTGGAGTTTCGAGTTCCGAAGATGAGGCCAAAAGTTATTTGGGAGACTCTGACGATAGACATTCAGAGGGATCTGGATTTTTAAAAGTGATATATTTTAATGCTAGGAGCTTGAGGAACGCACTCTTCGATATGATTAGACAAGACCCTCCAGCGATCATTGCGATGACTAAAACTTAGCTCTTACCTGAACAGGATGATCCCGAGCTGGCCCTAACTGGATATAGACTTCCGCTCAGATCGAACAGACGCTAGAATCAGTGATGGGATTGCCTTATACATCCAACAACATATTTCCGTTGCAGTGTTGGCTCGCTTCCAGCTGAGAGTTTATGGTGCTGTATAAGGACTGCAGCTTTATTTGCCACGATATGTGTCGTTTATTGTTCTCCCAATGCTCAGTCAGATACTCTGATATCACATATCTGTCAGTGTGGTAGATCCTCTAACTGCTTGATTATTGGTGATTTCAATGCTTCTAGTATTGATTTGCTTCGCTAGAGGACGGTTCTTATCCATCCGAGCAGGACTTATTGGACACTGAGGTTGATGTGGGCCTCGTGCAGTATGTTTCTTGTCCGACCAGAGAAAGCCCTACTGGGTGAGAGTACATTTTGGACTCTAACCCAGTCCGATATTAATCAGCTTCGGGTTGAAGCTCCATTAGGCTGTAATGATAATGCTGCCTCCGGTTTTATTTGGAAATGCAACACTGGCTGGGTTTCAGATCCGATTATCAGACGGAAATTTTGTTAGGCCGAAGCGGGTAGGTTACGGGATGTTGCTTCATCTCTCGATTGGTTTTTCGATCAATTATCTGGTGATCCGGAATAATATCTGGATTGTTGTTGAGGTGGCTGTTCCGTTGTCCACACGTCGTCGCAAGGCCGAAGGTCCCTTTGGTTTGACATTCGCTACGGAAACTTTTGCGGAAACGTCAAAATCTCTGGTCGATATTCTTGATCCGGAAAACGTCACTGTCTATGACAATTATCGGCAAGCTAAAAATCTTCTCACGGCATTGAAACGCAGAAAACCTATGTCGTATTAGCAGCGATTGGTTGACGAGTCTACTTGTGCGCCAAAACGGCTATTCACATACAATCGTCGCCGCACAAAGGCGTCGCTATATATCCCTAATTTGATGGATACTAATGGGCTAGACATTACTGAGGATGGTTTGAAAGCTGAAGTAATGGTTGAGCAATATGCCTCGGTGTACTGTATCGAAGAAAGTTACCCCTCTTCTGTCTCTTGTGACAGTGAGGTCCTCTCTGATCTTGATGTACATGTACAGAACGTTACACTCCTTTTGGAACAGTTAGACAGTCTGCGTCAGAAACAGACGGTATTCATCCTTTGGTTTAACGAATACTATGAGAAAATCTGTAACATTAAGGGTGTTGCCACAAGAATTGAAACAGGGTATTATTAAACCTCTGTTTAAGAGTGAGAATACTGATTGTCCCGCTAATTACAAGCTGGTCACACTGACTTCTGTGATCGGCAAAATTTCAGAGAAGTTGATCAAACGGAAAATAGAGCACTTTTTTGAGGTGTGGGCGTTGGTGTCCACAACAACATGGATTCAACAAAAATCGCTCGTGCGTAATTAATCTGCTCCTGGCGCGAGGAAGTTGGTCTGCTTTGAATGATTCTGGTCAAGCGATCGATGTCATTTTTATCGACTTCAGTGTGGCGTTCGACCGTGTGCCCCAGCGCCGAATGCTCGTCAAGCTGAAGGGCTTAGATATTTGAGGTTGTCTACTTAAGTGGATCGAGGCATTCATCTCAGGGCGGTCAAACCCTGCAGAGGTGAATGGAGATTTTCTTCAGAGATGATAACAGGCTCCTGAGTGCCGCATGGATCTATCCTTGGCCCATTGTTATTCAAAATTTGCGTAAATGATATTCGCGGTAGCCATCGATTGTCTTTTATTCGCGGATAGTCTTAAACTGTGGGCCTCTGTCACTTCCTGCGATGGCCACAAGCAACTGCAACAAGCAGTTGATGAGTTAGTCATGTGACACATCGCTGGTCACTACCTATAAATGAGGACAAGACAGTCGTCATGCGCATATACTCTGATGACACTTATGGTGAATAATTTTGGGAGGTAAGCTTATTATGTCGGTGACGGTTGAAAAAGACTTAGGGATTCTGGTTATGGATTACTCGAAGTCGAATGCTTACACTTGTCGGAGAATAGGCAGCGCTACCAGGATGCTCTGGGCGATTCGGCGTTCATTAGCGACCATTACCCCGCAATTGTTCCAGACACTTTTGTTTGCGTCAGTTCGTCCTTCTGTTGCATTTCCTCAGTCTAAAGGCGAATTCGACACCATGGAGAGGGTACAAATGTGGGGGATTAATATGGTTTCTGGAATGCACCAATTCGTGTAGGAGGATAGAAGAAGCTTACTGAAATTTTACCCCCTAGATATTTGAAGGGAAATATTTGACCTGCTCCTGACACGCCGTATTCTTCTCGGTCAATATGGAGACGAGTTCCTCCGGCACTTCCAATTAGTAGGTGAGTTGAGGACCCGTGGGCATGATCTTAAGTTGCAGAAGCCTAGAAGGCTAAAGCTGAGTAATGCGAGCACGCTATACACGCGGGTGGTGAACACATTCGGAATTCTCTATACCGAAACGGCTCCTGTCTCTACCATCAGAACAGCTATTTAAAAGCGCGTTGGATCAGCATTTGTTGAGATGGATAGACCTTATCCCGAAAGTGATATAGTGGTGTTCTTAAACACTCAGGTTTTGTCTTGTCATCAGAAGTCACCCATGTTTATTGCTGTGATGAAGGTTAAACGCGATTTTATCCTTTCTGCTTTTGATTCAGAAAAAGAAGATGATGACGATAAAAATGTTGGTGGATGCGTTAATCACAATTTCCGCACCGAGCAACGCACAAAATATTAGCAATCACCGGAGAAGTCAAAGTCTGAGAGTACGAAATTATATCGACTGCCGAAAAGTGTACTTTCAATGCATCAATTCGAATGAAGCAAACAAAACAAATAATGAGTATCTACACAATGCCGAAAAATGTATGCACGAAATGTAAAGATGTAAAAAGAATATAAAATCACTACAATCTCTGGGCGTCGTGATAGTAGAAGATTTCAAACGGACAGAAGCAAAATAACATATTTGCAGTGATGTGTGCTTCTCTGCAGCTTTCCACCGAATAAAATTCTGGAGGCTCGATGATCTTGTTAACCAATTAATGTCTCGTGCAAACTGAAGAAGAAAAGGATGTCCTTTAACTATGCAAGATTAGGTAGTTCACCATTTTTAGCGTTGTCTGGTATGTAAGTAAATGCTAGAATTCTTTTTTCAATACATAACTCTTCTGTAGCTGACATCTCACCGTACTGGTGAATAGAAATTTATTTTTTATTTTTCCAGCATCATTCATAACGAGGTGCTTCCTGAAGACAACCCGGATAATCCTTTGGCATCGCGATCGTCGAGGATATCCAAATGTGGTGATTGTTCAATTAACGATCAATAATAATCAATCATTCATCCCCATTCATTCAACAATAATCAATAGTACTATTATTCAAGTTCTGATTGTCATTCATTCATTCTGGTTGTTATTCAATACATACTGTGATTCGAGTGAGCGCGGTTGTTCTCACGTACATTCTTGGGCTGATTATTCAATTCAGTTCAATACAATTCATTACATTTGGCGTCGCGAGCAGGATACAATTCATACAATTCAGGATCAATTCGTCATGGCAAATTCAAGTCTAGAACCTCTCGATATAAATTCAAATGGTCGAGAAATAGAAGACTGTTGTGAAAGATTCGAAATTTGGTGCATGACACGACCGAAAGCTGAGAATGATAACAAATCGGTTCATTTTCTAAATGCAGTTGGGAAATCTGCATATACGTTAATCAAGAATTTAGCTTATCCTGATTCTCCTATTTCTCTTCCATACGAAACGTTGAAGACGCTTTTAATGCAAAACGTGGAACCTGTACATTTCGAGCCAACCGAAAGTGCAAAATTTCATTCCATGGTGCGTCAGCCCAAACAAGGAATTCGTGATTTTATTCTACAATTGCTAATTCAGGCAGCGAAATGCAACTTCGGTGAGTCGTTAGATATGCGATTGAAAGATCGTCTAATTGCTAGAATACATGACAGTATTCTACAGAATGAACTCTTGAAGCTGCCGAAACCCTCTTTTAAAGATGTTCGAGCTCACTGCGAACAGTATGAAGATGCGCGTATGGCAACAACAGATTTGTCGCCAGCACAAAATTCCGTCATGTTCAATACACATAAACGTGAAATAGCCAAGGCTCTGATGCAGACAAATGATGATGATACCTTAACTATGCCGCTTGACGAAAAAGGAAACGTTGACTTTCATACATCTTATCATAGTATGTAGAACACTCCCGTTACTCTGGATAATCAAACTGCATCTGGAAAAACAATTCGACCGATTTCTAACAGTGCCATTGTTCGTGCTAAAGCTCTTTTATTTGATGATGAAAATTTGACTTCCTTATCAACCGATGCAAGCGATACTCCTGTTAACATGTCCAGATCCACCCGTATCATTAATTCAAACGGAAAATCTAGTTTTCATTACCAAGAAAGTGGCTTCAATGTTTGCAAACTTCAGAATTCATCAGATACCATTTCGAATAAATCACCGAACTCATCTTATCAAGGGAATTCAGCACTGCCTTCTAGCTCGTCTAAACGATCGTCAGATAATGTACTTTTCAAAACCGCTAGAGGAAAAGCCTTACTGGCACATTTGACTAATGCCATTGGAAAAGCGATACAATTGTTGGTAACTGTGGATGATGTTTCGGGTTCGCTAGATCCCCCGTGGAGATCAGAACGTTTGTTGAACAAGCCGTACTGGGATTATACAAACCCAGGATCATTCGCAAACTGAGGTGGTTGTGGTGATTGTTCGATTAACGATCAATAATAATCTATCATTCATCACCACTCATTCAACAATAATCGATAGTACTATTATTCAAGTTCTGATTGTCATTCATTCATTCTGGTTGTTATTCAATACATACTGTGATTCGAGTGAGCGCGGTTGTTCTCACTTACATTCTTGGGCTGATTATTCAATTCAATACAATACAATTCATTACATTTGGCGTCGCGAGCAGGATTTCGTCATGGCAAATTCAAGTCTAGAACCTCTCGATATAAATTCAAATGCTCGAGAAATAGAAGACTATTGTGAAAGATTCGAAATTTGGTGTATGACACGACCGAAGCTGAGAATGATAAAAAATCGGTTCATTTTCTAAATGCAGTTGGAAAATCTGCATATACGGTAATCAAGAATTTAGCCTATCCTGATTCTCCTATTTCTCTTCCATACGAAACGTTGAAGACGCTTTTAATGCAAAACGTGAAACCTGTACATTTCGAGCCAACCGAAAGTGCAAAATTTCATTCCATGGTGCGTCAGCCCAAACAAGGAATTCGTGATTTTATTCTACAATTGCTAATTCAGGCAGCGAAATGCAACTTCGGTGAGTCGTTAGATATGCAATTGAAAGATCGTCTAATTGCTGGAATACATGACAGTGTTCTGCAGAATGAACTTTTGAAGCTGCCAAAACCCTCTTTTAAAGATGTTCGAGCTCACTGCGAACAGTATGAAGATGCGCGTGTGGCAACAACAGATTTGTCGCCAGCAGAAAATTCCGTCATGTTCAATACACATAAACGTGAAAAAGCCAAGGCTCTGATGCAGACAAATGATGATGATACCTTAACTATGCCGCTTGGCGAAAAAGGAAACGTTGACTTTCATACATCCTATCATAGTATGGAGAACACTCCCGTTACTCTGGATATTCAAACTGCATCTGGAAAGACAGTTCGACTGATTTCTAACAGTGCTAAATCTCTTTTGTGTGATGATGAAAACTTGACCTCCCTATCAACCGACTCAAGCGCTACTACTTTTAACACGTCCACATCCGTCCGTATCATTGATTCAAACGGAAAATCTGGTTTTCATTACCAAGAAAGTGGCTTCAAAGTTAGCAAAATTCAGAATTCATCAGATATCATTTCAAATAAATCATCGAATTCATCTTATCAAGCGAATTCAGCGCTGCCTTCTAGCTGGTCTAAACGATCGTCAGATAATGCACTTTTCAAAACCGCTAGAGGAAAAGCCTTACTGGCATCTTTGACTACTGCCATTGAAAAAGCGATACAATTGTTGGTAACTGTGGATGATGTTTCGGGTTCGCTGGAACCCCCGTGGAGATCAGAACGTTTGTTGAACAAGCCGTACTGGGATTATACAAACCCAGGATCATTCGCAAACTGAGGTGGTTGTGGTGATTGTTCGATTAACGATCAATAATAATCAATCATTCATCACCATTCATTCAACAATAATCGATAGTACTATTATTCAAGTTCTGATTGTCATTCATTCATTCTGGTTGTTATTCAATACATACTGTGATTCGAGTGAGCGCGGTTGTTCTCACTTACATTCTGGGGCTGATTATTCAATTCAATACAATACAATTCATCACAGCCTTGAAACAGTGGAATTTCAAGGTAAACCAGGTTATACTTGTATGCCAACTGTTATATAGGGTTCGTACAACGAACCACGATGTTCAGACACCAAATCACAAAGTGATTATTGGTCAAGCACTCGAGGCGCTTATGGATGACCAAAGTATTGTGTTGCTCACATATACATATGCGAAGGCAGGGAGGGTCTTTTCGAAATGCTTGATCTTATAGACTGTCACCAGAGACTGCTCAAACTAGTTATTTCGTTCCACTCAGGCATGAATGGCTCAGCCCATTTCAACGGCATCAGTTCAGAAGTCTTTGAAATTCACCGAAGCGTCAAATAAGGGTGGGTTCATGATCCAAAGTATTTCAGCTTTTTTCTCTCGTTCTGAAACTATTCGTCAGAAGCAGAGTATACTTTCAGGAAGACAGCAAAATGCATTTACCTACGCACACGAAGTGATGGCACGCTTATCAACCTAACCGGTTGTGAGCATAAACCAATGTACGGAATGTGTTAATCCGTTACTTGCTGTTTGCCGACGCTGCAGCCATTATTGCTCATTCCAAAAAATACCTGCAGTCGCTATTGGCTATTTTTCGTCGGCATACATAGACAATGGGATAACCATCAGCATGAGCACGACCAAAGTACATGTTTGATCGATTGTATCGCCTCCAGTCATCAGTAATGAAAACTGTCGGCATGAACCAGTGCATCATTTTGCATATCTTGGTTCAACCATTGCGGATAACCGCTCGCTAGACACGGAGATTGATTATTAGATTGGCAGTTGACTGTAAAGACAAAGATGATGGTATACAGCGCGTGCGTACTAAATGCTTTAATTTATGACAATGAAACCTGGATAACCCACGCAAGACATGAACGGAAGCTGAATGTTTTCCATCTACGAAGCGTCCTTGTAACTTGAACATATTTTGGATGGACAAAGTGACTGATGCTGAAGTGCTTTCAAATGCATGTCTAAAGAGCATGTTCACCCCACTAGGACAGCGCCGCTTGTGCTGGCTTGGCCACGTTAGGATAATGGAAAATGGTCGTATTCCGAAATATGTACTCTATGGTGATTTGCAATCAGAAAGTAGACCATTGGGCAGACTGCACTTGCGGTACAAAGACGTTTGCAAAAGAGATATGAAGGCTCTTGGCATAGACATAACCAGTTTATAGGAACTTGATCTTGACCGTACTGGTAATTGTGACCGTAATTTAGCACGTGATGCAATTGCAGAAATAAATTACAAAGAGGTTTCAAGTTCCCGTTATGTCTGTGTTCCAGAAAATGCCTGTCGGGCATCGATTCAGGTAACCGTCGTGCACGAAGTCAAGCAGTGTCGCTACATTTAATTTCATTGTTGTGGACACTTTTCGAGTTCATTTTTTGCCAAAATATAAAGTAGATGTACTGAAACCCCAGAATATTACATTTTCACAAGCACTATGACCGAATTCGTAAGGTCGAATGGATGAAAGAAAAACGAACATTACCCAAGGATATTAGACTTGATCCATTCAGACCAAATGTCATAATTCAAACACTACCTGGTCGGGAGACCGGATATCAGCGTTTCCATCCAAATTGAGGAAATCAATATCTCGAAAAATTCGTATGTACGGCTCAAATCGAGTTGAACCGAGCAATTCGCCCCGAGACCTAATTGTCAATTCAAGCGGTCAGCGTTCATGTTTCATCATCCCAGGCACTGACTATTCAGCGGGATCCGGAATCACAACCTTTAACCCATTATCACATACCACATGATGCATTATTACATAAAACAGTATCGATCAAATCTGCTTATACAAATGCTCAATGTTAAGTCAACGATTTAGAGTTACTGATCGATATATGTGTAGAAAATTTCTTTGATCTTATTGTTGTTACGGAAAATTGGTATCAATCGAGTATGACCGACAGTGTATTATCTATCCAAAAATAGGACACTCCTCCGCTGAGACCATTATGACATCGGAGATGGTGTTACGTTATATTGCCACAAGCGAATAAAGATAAATATCATCTCATATACTGATCTTTCACTTACTGACAACATGTGTGCTCGCTTGACATGGAATCTGCCGATAGCTTTACAATCGGAGTCATATACCACTCACCAACATCGACCGCAGACGATATGCTAGTTCAAAGACTTCAGCTCATCTACGCATGACAGTACGCTCAAATGATAATCACCGGGGCTTAAACCTTTCGCTGCTATACTCAAAAGGCCAACATCCAACGAACTCACTGGAGCACGAACTTCGCGAGTATTCGACATAGTACCCTTGTACCATCACATCTTCAACCATGCACCAGATTAAACATATTCTGAACCTTGTTTTGAGATCGAACGCATCGGCTACCGAATCAATCACATAAGGCCTTTGGAGACTCAGCGAAGCAATCTGTTAACTAAATGACATACACGAATCAGTGCCTGCACTTTCCATTTATCCAGTAATGCTGATGTGTGTTCAATAGCAAAATACAGTGTGCCCTTCGCTTTGTTCCTACTTCCCATGCACCTAATGAGGACAGCAGACTGTGGCGAGAGGACTACTTAGTGACTAGGTGATACCCAGCTTGTGAAGGGCGGTAGCCATCCAATGAGACGTCGTCTCTCCCACCATCGTTAGCACCTACAGGCGCAGAGCTTTAAGCCAATTGAGCCATAGCTTCTAACCGTGATCTGGTGCTTCTAAAAGCTGAATGGAGTTTCCTTTTCATTGGAAATTCAGGGGAGTTGAATATGGAGAACACGTTGTTGCCCATGTAGCAAGTTCTTTCGCTGCACAACAATGTGTATTCAAAGAATCAGCTATGCTGGTATATTTGGACGAAGATGCCGTCGCAGTGGTGGCGATAACGAAGTTGAATACAACTTTGGACTGCCCAACGGGACCCTATCACCATATTTTCCCCTATGTTGACTGGATGTTTCCAAAGACCATTAGAGGATTGAGATAAGTGTTAGTGTTATCTTATCTCTTAATAGATATTCCGCCAGGTTACACAGCAACATGCGTACATGCCAAGAGCTGTACATGGTTGTCTGATGCTGTGAGACTCGCGTCATTAGAGCATTATTTTAATTTAGAGATTCCCCCCAAAACAGCTACGGCTATGACAACATTGGAACCACATTTTAATCAAATATACATTATTCAATGACATTTTGTTACTTCTCACGCACTACACAGCATCTACTTGAATGCGAATCTTTCGAAAATAATCGCATATTGCACGAACATTTTACCATCTAGTAATAACCCACTATTATCTTTCTCGCTCAAACATGGTTCTTATTGAACAAATGAGAACAAAATTTTAATTTATGTAGAAGACTTCTTTTTTGTTGCATCACCCTGCCTAATATGTTTTCCAGAATTGAAAGATCGTAGGTTTTCATTTATAAGTTTTTATTCTTGTTCAAGTATGAAGATATTCATGTATAAAATCATTAAAAAGTCAACTCGTTCGCACATGTTTTTGTGTTTGATCCATAATTTACCGACTGAATTTTTTTATTTCATTTCCACGAAAGTAACAGACAGGATGATTGGATGACCTCGAAGTGGCCTGGAGATGTTTCATCTCTGCTGTAGACTGGTCGACATTCGATATGATAAGTAACGGTGTAAGCAAAAGATTCGAGACTTTCTGGATTCGCAGTGATTCACATCTTTTTAACCTAAATATCTACACACAAAAACTTTCGGAAAAAGAAACTTCATAAAATACTTTATAACAGTACATCAAAATACTTAATAAAATCGAAGTTTAAATTAGATGTAAAAGTTTATATCAATATATAATTTAATACAAATAATTACAACGAAATTCCGATGATTGGTTTGAAAATCGCGATGGAACAAGTTGCAGATTTTCATCTGATGCATTGAATACAGCAATCAATATTTCTACGCCATGATAATGGCAATCGAACTGTCAGAACCCGAGGCAATATTTCATGTTTCAAAACAAAATATTCTAACTTTATTTCAGAGCCAACATAGGAATTCAACGTTTCACGTCCAGCATATTACTTTAGATTAATTTATTACTTGTTGAATTTGGACAATACGCCGATTGTCTCAGGTAGTTGGGTCTAAAGTTTCTTAACTAAATTGATATTTTATAGCGAAATCATTCTTGCGTAACTATGCTTAAAAGTGATCCACATCCTACGAGATTATTGCTATGAACTGCAGGTTGCGAATTCCAAACACAACTGCCGCAGATAAATCTGATTAATCCTTAATTTTGTATCTGGATTTCATTCTCGGTAGCCTTGACAGATTTGGAACATTTTATTGTAAACCATTGGGCATATATGCAGAGCAGCCCGGAGTTGCTCACAAATATGACAAAATCCATTTTCATTTACCAAATCATAACGAAAACTTAATGTATTTGTAGGTATTAACCAATTAATTTCTGTTCATGATTTTGGTACATGAGGTCGACGCCTTCCGACGGTTTGATAATATGGAATAATTATATTTGATATAATTCCACCCGCTGGACAAGGTTTAAGGCTGCCGAGGTTACATTCACAACTATTGTTGGTAACCACTCATTGGTACGGTTTGTTTTTGAGTTAATCTTGAAATGATATTCAAATAATGTTTACAATGTTTTATTTTGAGTAATACTGTGTTCACCCAAGTTTAATGAAATCCATTAGTGCTTTCTTCTTACACACAGCTGGAAAAATAAATTACTCAACATATATTTTGGTCGAAATATCCTCTCTAAATGTCACATTTGGAAGTAATTTTCCTCCTCCATTGAAGCACATTGACGCACACACGAAAGTACGATTTGCTTAACTTTTATAGGTATATTCTATGGTGTTGTACATGTATTTGCTTTTTTCAACATGAATCATGAATCCTTAATCTACAGCATGGCTTGCGTGTACTCAATGCCCCTGTTAGAAGCTAATGCGTTGCTATAAGCTGAGCCATCATTTTCGGGTTAGTTGATTCAAAGTTGAAGATTTATATAAAATCCAATCTGACGAACATGGGGTTCTATTGCTATATACTTTGAGTTTGAAAAGCAAATACATCAATTCTGCATTCTCTTGTTTGTAAGATTCAAGCGTGTTTTCCGACATTCTAATCCATTATATATTTCGATAGTTAATGGTTTTCAACTCCAGAAACAAATTATGAAATATGCGATTCTGTGACGAAAGCTGAAACGGCTTCAATACTCCAATATTTTAATTTGAATACTAGTATCAGTGCATGGAAAAACGCGCTAATATCTTTCGCTAATTTTGTTTTACTTTCTACTTCCATTAATTAAAAGAAAAGTAACTTCCAACATTCAATATTCACTTTCGAGGTGAAATGGAGAAATTTTACAAGACTACACTAAAGGCGTGAGGTTTGTTAGTCGGAAGCCATATAAGGTTTGGTGTACCACCGTACGTTGGAGACCTCTTTAACGTTTTTCATGACGAAACGGAGCATGAGCTCGGCCGGATAGAACCACGTTGGATTCCAGATTTGCATGTCGACGTTTAACGCTCCAGTGGACACAGCATGACATGAGGCGCCATGTGATTCCTCAATGATGACCGGAAGTACCTGGGTTAAAATAAGAATTGTGGAGGAGCTTAGTGAATGGTACAATTAATATATGTCAACATTCAACACATTTTAGCGATTATTTCTTACCAGATCACATGTTGAATTGGTTGCAACAATGCCAGCATTCATATCGATTTTCAGAGCTAAATTGTGAAATCAAAATTTTTAATAACACTTCGCCATTTCCAATGTCTCGTATACTTAATTTATGCAGTGAATCAAACTTACAAACTGTCCCGGTATCAGTAGAATTGCATTTGTGGTAATAGTATTCTGCAAACAATTATTAAATATGTGAATTATCCTGAAGTGATATGATTTAAGCAAACCAATTCATTTCAAATTGTAGACGTGCCATAATGAGCCGTCCCTTCTAGTAACCTCGCAGTGTATTCAAACGCCCTTGAAGCTCTAGAGTGATCATTGATAATAGAGGCTAGTTCTACATTCCCTTTGACTGTGAGTTGTACTCTCGTGTAAATATACGAGAGACCAATGTTACTCAGCAGAAAGACGCAGTGAATAACTTCTTCATTCAAAATTTGAGCGAAATGTTGCAAAGCCTGTGATAAAGGGAGTCATCGCACAAATGAGGTGTAGACGCATGAAATTAGCGTTTGTTAGTCAGAGCTCAGCTTACTTGTGGGCACCAGACGAACGTAGACATTGCCATCAATGGCGAAACTATATTCAACTGCACAACTAAAAACAGGAATGCAAAATGTATTGAGTTCTATTAAGTTTATATCGAAGTAATGTCACTGTAACTTTGAATATGACATGACCTTGGGTTGTGGTCATTTTACAGTCATAGGATCGATATTTTATTTGACAAATGTTGCGAATGACACTTACAAGCACCTCATGCGAGTACTTCGAAAACTGATAATTTTCATTTTGTTGATCACTTAAATTAGATCAACTGTGTGGATAAGTCATCCGAGGGGTAGCTGTGCCAATCTGATTATGAGTGGCTTTAGAGTTTAACTTTGTTTCACAGCCATAGTTTTTCTGTCGTTTGCACTCAAGTCTTATATCAGGAGCTTTGAATAAATATATCCATGGCAACATCAGTCAAAATTATTTCATTATTGTATTGAATAAAGATTGAAACAGCTTGGCATACATTACTTTCGTTAATAACATTAAACGAAAATAATCTAAAGCTGAAGCATTTTTCAAAGTATTTTCCTATTGCGCACAAACAAAAGAGGATTTGTTCATTATTGGCATCAATTGACTTAATCAAAAATTTCAAAGTGAAACGGAAGCTAAAATAGCTTCGCTCGAATCAAGATGTGACTCTTGATCAAACACGTGGTAAGGCTTTAAACGAAAATTGAAAGTGCTGTGCGCTCACATTTTTGTTGCTCCGATACTTGTGATAATATCTTCACAGCATTTGCTTTGTTGTATGACATTTGAAGAACTCCATGTCACACTTGACAAGAACTATCCGAATTCATACGTTCCGATGTTGTTAGCCGATCCACAGCAAACAAACCGATTTGACATAAATATCTCCGTTTGATCCATGGCCCATAGTATTTCCCCACCACCAAATATCATATGGTTTTTGCAATCGTTGAAAAGATCGCACCGAGCTACGCATTTCGATACGCGATTCTGCGCTCTGTCTTATTTCGTTATCTGATGATGAGTTTAAACCAGCTTTTGCAGCAACAAACTTACACAAATCTTCTATTCCAGAGGACATTTATTATCAAATAATAAACAACTTGGCGCCGATATTAAAAGAACCCTTGTGGTCATCTTCAAGCGCTTCCTTGCAGCATGAATCAATTCCGAGTATTCAGGAGCTAACTAATGTGATTGCAATACAAAATAATGGTCGTCAGTCATCAGTTTGTAATTAAAACCTGCAATTTTAACGAGGAATCTTATTAAAATCCGGACGAGACATATTAGCGACAGGATCTACCGCCATCTCGTTGATTGTTCGTTGTTGTAATCTGTTCAGCATGAGCTCCTTAAAGAATTGTTGTACCTATCAAACGTTTTGTATTTTTAAAACAAGGCAGTCGATATGCTAAATAATTGCCAACGGGATGCAGTATATTGATTGAACTTTCGTAAGACCGTTAACTCGGTAAACCAGAGATTACTTGCTACCAAAGTTGGTTTTATTGGTTCTTATAAGAACCTCTATGACTTCAAATGGGCTGCTAAATGTGCATCTGATACAGAACCCATTAAGAGAAAGAGTTTTCGCATTAAATTAGTTTTATGCGGCGGGTCCCCGTAGGTTTCCATACCACTATACAAAACAGTCGTGAGACCGTAACTCAAAAATTGCATTGAAGCATGTCCAACTTATTTGG
>JACCGJ010003900.1:0-21800 GCA_013407085.1 Atriophallophorus winterbourni | reverse complement strand
ATGTGAACCAAGTTTTTCAATTCAGGTATTTGAGCAACGTGGATGTCATGTCAGGAATCCCGAGACACTGTTCTCAACAATGTTCCATTTCCAATCAATGGTAACCGATCGTCATTGTGACATGCTCTTGGGTCAGGGAGTGGGGTTGTAATTACTTCAGGTTAATTGAGTTAAAATCACGTTTTCAGCCATAACGTCTTTTCATCGTTTACATAAACTTCAAGGTAATTCAAGGTTTTCAATGTTTTTAATGGTCTAAAAAGCAACAACCATAGTATGGTAAAAATTGAATTGTAAGTGTATAAGATAAGGAATTAGATTAAGTAGTATATAAGTGTTCAGTAAAATTTAGTTTTAAATTCATGCAAGCTAGTGGTGTGATCAACAGGCGAAGGTAAACTGTTCCAAGTAAAACAGACTCAGACATAGTAAATATACCTTCTGCAGTTCAGACAGGAATTGGGTACCAACAGCACATATTCATGGGTCCGATAATTTATCGTTTCCCTTCGCGTAAATAAATCATGTAAGGGATGGTTCGGGGTATTGGATGTTTTGTTCTGATTCGTCGATTTGGAAAATTCGAACATATTGAGTTGAGCTATCCTTTCTTTATAAGGTTTGTTTCGGATGCTGAGAATTAGTTTTGTTGAGCGGCGATAGATTCGCTGCTTAAGTTCAACAACCTTCTTTAGCCACGGAGACCATGAGTTCACACCGTATTCCATGACTGGTCTCAAGTAGGTATTCACGATTCTTGGTAATATCTTGGTCGAAAATTTTCAAAATACCCGTTTGAGTAGATTTAGTACACGTGTTGCTTTTTTAATGGCAGCATTAGTTTGAAGTGAGTTTTTTTAAACTGAAGCATTTTGTTTTCGAGACATTGTGCGTTGGTGTAGATTCATTTCTTAGGTTTTTTCTCAACAAGGATGGAATGTAGGGAAGGAGGCCAGTGGAGTGCAGAATATTTGTTAGGCCAACTCCTCCAGTGCCGACATTTGAATTCTTTTGCCTGCAAGGATGCCTGATCGTTTTGAGGTTGTACTGTTGGAATACAGTGATCTATAGTATCGGTTGCATTTGTTTCTGACATATCAACTATTGATTGACTTGGTAGTGTTTCTATTGGACTTTGTGGTGCATCTATCTGTCCAATATGAAGTTTCGATGCGCTTAGTCTAATTTCTCATTGCATTAGTCTGCGGCCATTTTCCCAACGAGTTTTGACCGTGTTCAACATATCATTTACACAAGAACGTTATTTTTAGTGGTTTAGGACCGATGCCCTTATAATTAGTAGATTTGGGGATGCGGAACGTGTCCGTCACAGCTACATCAAGCCAAGTATATCACTGAGGAATCTCCATAGTAGCTGATCGTGTTAGCGCTACACAGATTTATCAGTTGCTTCATCAGCTTTTGCGACTCCAAAAAGGATTAAACTTCGATCATCCCTTTGCTTCGTTTGGTCTTGTTGCTGGGCGTTCCGGACACTTTCCTACCAGGGCACAACAGCGAAGATCCTTGCAGTGGTCTGTGAACGCTCCATACGCAGGAGAAAAGCGGATAGCAAGATGTCTTCTAGATCCGTTTCATAGTTGACCGTGATTTTATGTAGTGTTGGCTGGTCCAGATTTGAGGAAGTAAGATTACGATTCAGTCGTATCAATGATAATGGTTCAACTGTCTCCAAGTCCATGCTGCAGCAAAACCTTCTCCATTCTTCTTTATCGTGTTTTAGCATGTCCCCTAGTAAGGTGGCACTCGTTTCCTTTACGTTGGTGCAAATCACGCTTAGTCCGTGGAGCGAATGTACACTGTGTGCTTGGCGCTTTCGCAGGTTGTTGGGTGTATCAACTGCCTTAGATCGAATACCTATCGTGTCCACCTTGGAAGTAATTTGCACCGTGACTTGGTTTTGAAACTAAGGGTTTTCATTGAACCTTCAGATGAGCAGGTGGCTTTGGCTCCCTAACGTTTTGCGGACCACGGATGTTTTGGACAGACAGGCCTTTAACAGTCGCAATTGTAAAGGTGGCGTCTCGATGAAAAGAACGCTATTCAAGACTCTCCGGCACATTTGCAACAGCTGAACATTCGTGTTGAATGATCTGCAAAGATTCAGCGTTAATCTGACCGGTATCACCGTCAGTGTTTTCCGATTTATCGAAACATATACGGGCAAACTGAGAATTCTGAGCGGTGACCAGAGTCTCTAACGATGCCTTTAACGTTTGTATGATGAGCTCTAAGCATCTGATCATCCAGGTTGCTTAGCTCAACACTTGTCCGTGCATCTAAATCTGCGTTTGTTTAAGTTCGACAATTTTCGCACAGGTAGCATACATGAGGCGTTTTCACCACTCAGGATCGATAAGACCTCCTGGGGTCAATGATTTAACATTTTGCGGGACACGTGTGGGAACAGTTGCGACACGTGGCCGATTTGACCTTACCACTGACGACTTTCATGCAGACGACACATGTTTCATGAACATCAGATCGTTTCATGTTAACGGAGCCAACGAAAAGTACAAATCAGAGCACAGCTGGGGTTGATTAGTGTGGTATTTGTGGAGTTGACGGAAAGTGACGGGTTGTAGGGATATTTCCGTCACCCGATTTAGCCGTGAATATGCCAGCCTTCCGTTGAGAATATTGGCGAGAAATTGATTTCACCGTGAGTATTTCTCCGAGTAGATCCCGACGGTGAAAAACAGCGATGGGTTGATTGAACAGCAGAACCACAAAAGCGATTCAAATAAACGAAGGAATTGTAGAAAATCCACGGGTGACCACACAAAGAACGCCAAGTCGTTGATGGATGATTCTTGTATGAACAGATCCGACGTAGCAAGCTTTGATATAGATATCCAAAAATCAAACCGATCGGATGAAAACTATGAAAGTTATATCCGAAAATATCGGAGGTAAAAATTAATCTAACCGCACGTCAGGATGCTTAGACGTACTTACTTCGAATACACTCGATCGATTCATCTCTAACAATATTTTGATATTTTTTACCATCCGACCAGATGTACATTTTTGTGGGTCTTGTAAAGCATAGCATTTTACCTGCTTATCATCTATGAATAAACACGTCAACCGCGCTTGTCGTTTGTGCTCCAACGTTTACCTGATTTTAACCGTTCCAACATTTATCACGTTGGCCCACAAATCCCACAATATAAAATAAGGCCAATCGGTCAAAGTGTTGATTGGGTGTATAAAAATGAATAAAACACCCATATTTTATAGGCAATACTCGTTGTTTTTGTTTTTGTTGTGATCCAAATTTTCGGTGCTTTCTGCTCTTGAATTGTGTCGGAAGCTGGTGTTCTAAATATCACATAAGAGCTCAGGATGAACGTTCTTCATCAGCGCACTTTACTCCTCTACACTGGAATTAAGCAGCTCTTAGAAGATCTAAGTAAAATGCATCAGCTTCAAACTGAGTAGGATCACACGGCGCAGATTGATCAGCATCTTCGCACAGCTGTGTTTTTTGTTCTTATATTGTACTGCATAATTATGCTAAAACAAAGTAGTCGATCAAAACAGCGTGTAGATTCAATCTTAACACCAGTCGAATACAGCCATCGACAGCATGTGTGAATTTCGTATCGTATTACCTACTCGCCAGATGTGTTCAGTGCTAATGCAACACCGCTTTTCGCTTTCTCCTTTCAATATTCACTCTTATTCGTTGATGTGTTTGATGCATTGATTCCGTGTTGGCTTGGCGAAAGCCTGCGCAACTTTAATGCGAGAATATCATCATCATTTAGCCGCTTCGTATACGTCTGTGTCACATGACCTAAGTATTTTTTGAATCGCTAATCGGAAAAAGCGCTACTGACACAGCGAACCGGATGTTTGTATCGCGCACACTTTTCAAATAAATACGAAACAATTTATGCATGTTTATTATGAAGAATATCAATAATACGAATTGGGTAACGATTTTTATCGTAAGGTAGGTTTACTTAAGAAAACTGATCTATAAATGCTCTAAAGTAATAATAGTTCGTTCGAAAGTATTTAATGCATATGAGCAAATAGATGCTGATTTCAATATTATTTTCTTTCTGCTAAAATAAAGAAAGTATATTGTTTGAAATTTTTTTAAACTCCAATGCCACTGTGCTTGGGGTGGAACAGCCTTCGAATGAACAATCGAAAAGGTTGGTCAAAGTTGATAGATAAAATCAGCGAAGATGATCAGCTTTTGGGTTGCAAACATACCCCGCGCGAAGCACCTCACAACCGGTTTCTGACTGTTTGCCGTTACATCGTGGAGCAAGTGAGATTAGTTTCGTTGTGCCTCGAATTGGTGGAATGCTCGTTAACAGCGTTATGCGTGGAAGCGATTGTTAATCAGATTGCCAACCAAACCGTCGCCATTGATTTAAACAACGATTTCTTTTGTTGTATGAATGTTATTTTACCTGGCAAATAAATTATTCACCTTTGAAACTTTGATTCTAACTTATGTTTATTTGTTTCGGATGTGTTGTGAATTTCCATGGCCAAAATTGATTTGTTTCGTAACAAACTGATAATTATTTTCACGTGTAACGTTTCAGCTATCGAGCCATGTGTGCATCCAAATCGTCCTGGATACGTAGTGCACGAATTTTCACAACCATTCCAAATGTTAAGTTTACACATTCAGCGAGACCTACGCTAACCTATAAAGAAGCATATGCCCAATCCATCAATAATCCAGAAGAATTTTGGGCCGAGCGTGCAGAAAGACTTTTCTGGTTCAAGAAATGGGATCGAGTACTCGTAAACCGTGATTCACCTTTTCCAAAATGGTAACATTTATTTGGTTTTTTTAATTGCGCACCAGGTTTCAAGGTGGTCAGTTCAACATAACGTACAATTGTCTCGATCGTCATGTGAATGAAGGTCATGCGAACCAGTTGGCATTGATACAAGAAAGCCCAGTCACTGGATTGCGTTCTCAGTATTCGTATGAGACACTTTTAGATCAGGTTGGTGTGAATGTTGAAAGAATGATATTGAGACATTTTATTTCATGTTTAGGTTACTCGATAGATTTGGTCACCTTAACAACAGTTCTTCTACCGGAAATTGTGTCGAATATGGAATCTCTCAGTGTATGCACTAAACACATCTAGTGATCACTGATCGCCTTCATGTTACATGACGATGTTTCGTTTCATACTGAAAACTTAGTTTCTGTTATGTAGTATGTTTGAGAGACAGTTTTGCCAGGTGATCAACTAGATGATACGGGAGACCAAGCCCACCGAGACAGAGAACAGAACAACACAGGATGGTTATGAAATGACCAAGCCGAGAATCAGGACTCAGTTTCACAGGTCCTAGAGCTGGACAGGACCAGTGTTCATATAGAGAACACAAAGGGATGTGCAGAGTAAACGATAAGGACATTGAAGCGTAAGGTTACCACGTGTCACAGCATGCATCCGCAATGTTCGGATAAGGACATTACCAAGGTCACACGTGTCATGGGTAAGGACGCCTCACCCAGCAGTTTCCCCATGTCTTATGCAATATATCACTTTATGGTTATGCAAATTGGACTGCTAAACCCAGAAATACAAACTGGCATTTATATATTTTACTAGTTGTCCGCGAATAACGGTTTAGCTGCGCTATCATTATAGTGTTTTACTTACTGTGTGAAATGGCTGTTCGGCCAAAACAGATACGAACCAAAAGTGACGCTTAGACTATAAATGGAAGATTTGAAAGTGTCCAACGACTGTTATTAAACCTTTCGTGGAGAATTGAGTTGTTCTTGCAACGATAAGGTGGTTTCATATCTTGGACGATATGAGTGTAAAGATTAACAGTATTTGGCTGATTCACCTGATATAAACTGATTAAATGTTTCCCTGCAATTCGATATGTGTGTTCTTTCATGCCGTTTAGGTTACGTTTCATTTAATTAACGCGGTACATTCAAATCTAGGATCTGCTTTCTTCAAGGACGATGATGAATCAATTGTGTCAAATTTGCGCCGCTAAACAATTTTGGTCTACTAGTTTCGAGCCAATCGAGCAAGTAT
Source organism: Atriophallophorus winterbourni (assembly GCA_013407085.1). NCBI lineage: Eukaryota > Metazoa > Platyhelminthes > Trematoda > Plagiorchiida > Microphallidae > Atriophallophorus > Atriophallophorus winterbourni. The sequence continues at coordinate 15,729 of JACCGJ010003900.1, read as the reverse complement.
CTTGCAAATAGTTGTCAAACACCCGACTCAATCTTCCAAAAATATAAATTTGGGTGTTGCATTTAAACAGGAATCCAGTTGGCATCGCATGTGACTTGTCGGCAGCACTGATTGCATTCGAATCATGCGATTATCGAGCCGGAAACGTTAAATGTGTACTTGCAGCTGTAAATTATTTTGATGAAATTAAATTGAACTTGTAATCAAAATTTTGACGCGTGCACTCGAAAGTTCACTAATTTCGACTAAAATTAAATCGTCAAATCTGTTTAGATTCAGTAATTGATTCTTTTGATAAAGGTTCACAATCAAATGAGGTATTTGTTCCATTCCAGTCCCAACGGGTCGCTGCTTATTCCTAATTGGAAATAGATTCAGATTGGTGCAGTTATATATCGACATTGGACGTATGGTCCAGGTTGAGCAGCCGTGGCTAGTATCTCCCACAAACCATTCAGCTGAATGGCACTCACATCGCGATGCATACATGTGAATGATTGGAATCAGTTGGAAATGCATGGAATTGTACAGATAATGAGCTGATTTATTTAGAAAGCGCTGCAGTTAACAAATTAATGATCAACATGTTTTCGGCACAGTAATTTACTTTTACAGACTGCATAAATAGGTGCAAATATCCAGTGGTTAACATGAGAATATAATTTTTCGAAGCAAAGCAAGATGCGCCAAAGGGGTGCAGAAAGAGATCCGTTCAAGTGTTTGCATACATCAATAATGAGGTTAAAACTGCAGCAAAAATGCTAATCTACTGAGCAAAGTTATCCAAACTTGAATGCAAGCCCCTATGTGCTGTGTGCAAAGAGAACGAAAGCGGTCTAGAAATTTGTTTGTGATCACACTAACTTTTGCAATGTGTTAAGTGGAGCAATCGGTTTTCGGTTCGATAATTGCAATAAATATACTACTATCATTTAGATTTTGAATAGAATCACGAATTTGAATAAAAATATCACGATGCACTGTTTTATTTCATTAAGGTCACACATTTAGCGGGATATTTGAGTCGAAAATGCGGAGTTAAAAAGGGGGATCGGGTATTGATTTATATGCCGATGATACCCGAATGTCTGATTGCAATGTTGGCCATCGCGAGAATCGGAGCGATACACACCGTGGTGTTTGGAGGCTTTTCAGCGGATCAACTTGGAATTCGAATTTGTAACGCCCGGGTAAGACATTCTTTATTATTTATTGTTACTGTTAAACTGTAAGTAGCACCGATTCAAAAATATTTGCTAGGCGACCAATGAGATTGATGTTGTTTAGACGATAATTCATTTTCTGAATAGATAAGGGAGCAAAATTATTGGTAATCAGTATTACTACCCTCAAAGCAAGCATATATGAATTTGTGAAGTTTTCGTATTTGAGCAATTTAATCAATACTTATTGCATTTTTTCATTAGTTGTGGGAACTTGAAATCAATGGATATATTTAATATATTTTCGACTAATCATTTGCTCTTAATATTTGATTAATAGTAGCACCATGTTTCCATATCATTATCCTGTTTCCTTTATTGTAAGGTGGATATTGAACTTTTTATTTAACTATTTACATTGACTGTACCATTATAACCCACAGCCAAAAGTGATCATTACCGCGTCTTACGGTGTGGAGCCCAAACGTCGTATAAACTACAAAGAAGCGGTCGAAGAAGCGCTTATCCTGTCGCAATGTGCATCTGACGTCAAACATTGTATATTCTATCAACGACCCCACTTGCCCAGAGTCAATTTGGGGAACCCGGAATTTTTCGTCGACTGGGGTGAGGCACTTGCCCTCGGATCTCCACACGACCCCGTCCCCATTGAGTCTAGCGACCCACTTTATTTAATTTACACATCTGGTACAACTGGTAAGTACAACGCGTATTCGAATCGAATGACAGGAGTTATTAAAAACTAGAACCAAAATGACAAATTTATTGACACCTTGGCATCTTACGTTTTAATGTATCTCTATACCATTAGTCTATCCATTAAATTGAATCAGGACATGTATATATAGTGTAACTGTAAAATCATTGATAGTTATGGATATATATTAATTATTTTTATTCCACAATAATATACGAAAGCTCTTTATATTGAATAACTTGTTCGTGACCGCTCACATTAAAGACACTGTGTAAGACAAGCTACGGAAGAGCGGATGTTGCTATCGGCTACTGAACGAAGATCACGTCGTCAGCAGGCAAGTGCGGTCCATCAGCCAAGTATTACTTGTCGCTGTGAGAACTGCAAAACAGATTGTTCCTTCCGAATAGGACTGTTTAATTATTCGAAAAGATGTGGAGGAAAAAACAATCATGCGTTTATGATGTACATCTATGGCGATATCGAACGAAGGATATCAACAACATATATGCATACTCGGTGCCAGAACACATAAAGTTTCTGCAACAAACTGTTATTTTTGCATTATATTCAAAATATTCTGTTGATCACATCTCCCACATTTATACACCGCAACCGGTTTCTGGTTGATTACCGTCATCAGGTGAGTACAGTAAGATTAGATTCAACGAGGCTTATAACAGGGAAAAAGTGTTATACAAAATAACGCTTTGATTCTGTGTTTGAATATCGTGGTTCTTTTTACGAACACAGTGTTTTCACAGTGTAGCTGTCAAAACTTTTGATTGTCTCCGCAAAAATGGGCACTTCTAGCATACCATTTATCTCATGGGGAGGTTGACGTGATTGAATCTGAAACACTTGCTGGTCTTGGCCAATAATGATAAACGCACCTAAATATTATGAGAAACATTTCAAAATGTGTTTTTCGTTACCTTATATTCTTTTGAAAATGAAGAAAACAAAAACTGCATACAAAAATATTTCAGCTTTTAGCGCTACAAATCTGGGTAACCTGAAATTATCTTAGCTCACGTGAAATCTGTGACTGTGTGGTACTTTACCTAGATCGAAGATCACATTAAAATAATGTATAAAGAGGTGAGCATTACGTCAGAGCACTCAAGGTCAAATGGCGCCGCGGTTCTAAGGTCTAATAAGTTGTTGTCTCACCATGATTACACTCGATCCAACGGTAATCACACCCACCGTTTCCAGTCCAGCTGTTTCGCGTTACAATTCCGTGAGGTCAACCTTTCCAACGTAAATCACATTTACCTCCTATTCCCGCCACAAGGGAACACCAATATGTCGAAGCGCTTATTATGTGTATAACAAAGTATGAAATCCACGCCTACTTTTATAGGCAAATATTGTTGCGCAACAACGTTCTCAAACTGTCTGTGACGATGGAATTAGTCAGCTGATCTCATGCCGGCCGCTTTCGTTTGAGCCATCGTCATGTTGGGCTCTCGTGACCATCAACTTTGATGACTTGAATATCGTTCAATAGCCGCTGACGTTTTTCATCTCAAAAATGTGGTCAGTAGTCATACCTCTTGTGTTGTAGGGTGGTGGTCAGCGTATCACTCGATTGGTACCCTGAGTTATTGCACTTCACGCGTCTGTAATAAGTTTGACAGCACGCTATGTTTCGTTAGTGTTCCATTTGAGTTTTATCGAAGAGTTGGTTTGCAGGGTCAGGCAAATTCCCTTTTACTGAAATCTGAGAAAATTGGCGGCGCTTATGTGTTTGCAACTTTACTAGGAACAATATTGTAGGTCCAGCTAATCTGCCAGTTGACCAGTTTACCTTGTTAAATGGTATTTACGGTTTCGATTTATAATCTCTGGGAAAATGAGATAGTGTAACTGAAGATTAATTAGATTATGATGTTATCTAATCTGAAACCGAAGTAAATTGCCTACGTTTATCAACACTGAGATACAAAATCTCAGGTGTTTTAAACAAAATCGTGTAGAGTTTATCCACATTGCGGCCGCACATTTGATCAGATTTGATTTAGTACTATTCCAACGTTGCTGTGATGAGAATTGATGGTTTCAAACGCTGAAAATTTAACACGAGACCCAGCGTTATCGCGTTGGAGAAATGTGTAATGCTCCCTGTTAAAGCATCCGAGACCAAGTGGTCATGCACGGAACCATCGAAAGATTCCACAGCCTTAATGTATTGTAGCATTCAAATATTTGAGTATATTGTTGAACTAAACGCCTAACTTGCCATGAACCACTGTTCTTTCATAGGCGATCCTGCGCTTTACCGGCAATCGCTTATTCACTGAACAAATGGTTTTCTAGTCAGCTGTATCTTTTAATCTCATTTCCAAATTGATACAACTACATGAAGTTGGCTTGAATTTTCCTAAAATTATTCTTGAGTCAACTTAGAATTTGAAAAACAGGCAGCTGGTGACTAGGTGATACATTCATTCGATTTTGTTTTTAGGCGACCCAAAGGGAATCGTTCGCGATGGTGCTGGCTACGCGGTTGCGCTCAAGTTCACTGCCGATGAAGTGTATGACATCAGGCCAAACGATGTGTGGTGGGCGAGTAGCGAGTTTGGCTGGGTGGTCGGACATTCTTACTGCTGTTATGCACCTTTGCTTCAGCGAGCTACATCAATTATTTATGAAGTAGGTTCTGAAATGCTTTGGATAATGTATAAAGTTATTCATTTAACATAATAAGAGGTAAGGAAACGTACGCCATATCACTTGAACTCAAATCTGGTTCTAAAGCATATCGCGTTAATGCCTCACAACTCGGTGGCACTCAATCTAACCCCGCGTTTTCTATCTAATCGTAAACTGTGTTGCGTTTTACACTCAAGGTCAACTTTTATAGCGTTCATGAAGTTCACCCCTACCAGAGAAAACGTCATCCGATCGAAGCCTTTACGGGTACACTAAACCCCTATCTTCAAGGCTCACTGAACCTAATCTTACTGTAGCTTACTTGGATATGTTCTCCGAGCTTGTTGAGTTTGCATCGGACGTTTCGTTGCCAGACTAGGCAACATCTTCAGCGATTGTTGGCAAATTGACTGCTCGAATTTGAACTGACGATGGTATTTGGCCGGCCGACCACTGGTCACGTGATCGCATGTGATTGATTGGTTGGTTGGCTGCCTTTACGGTTCTTCGTCTCAGTCGCATCCCTGCGTAGATGTCCTCCAAGCTCACGTGTTCGTTGATCGATCGTTCACCGGAGTACCAGGCTTCGATGAACTGTCGTGCTGCTTTGTTATCAGCTCGACCCACGATATGGCAATTATTCCAGTCCATCTCGTGATGTTCGTTGTCGACGTGCGTTGATATGAGAGACTTGGTGTCGTGACGTCGTACGGCTAGTTGGTGCTCATGGATTCGAGTTTTTAGTTTTCGACCGGTTTGCCAAATACCATCGTCAGTTCGAATTCGAGCAGTCAATTTGCCAACAATCGCTGATGTTGCCTAGTCTGGCAACGAAACGTCCGATGCAAACTCAACAAGCTCGGAGAACATATCCAAGTAAGCTACAACAACGACCCGAGCTACAAATATTCCAAACAATACTAACTAATCTTACTGTCTTCAACTTATGACGGAAAACAGTCAGAAACCGGTTGTGGAGTGTAAATTCGGGGGATGTGAGCAACACATCACTTTGGTACACCTATCTTCCTTAGGCAGGTCCCCTAACGACAGAAAAATACTCAGACTGCCTGTCTCGGTTATAAATCGGATCTGATTTTTCAGTTGCTATCGCGTTAACTGGTTCCATTCAAGCTCTCACCAAGTCGGGCTCCTGCGAGTGACTTAGATGCATCGCATATTGTTACATTGGAATTTCGAAGAAGTTATTCTCAGTTATAGAATACTCATCAGTACCATGTTGCTTCAGATTTCAAAGTGAAGTATATCCAGACGAAGCAATGAGCGCCAGTTTTGCTTTCATTAGAGCTCATCAGCAGTGAATATCCATGCCTGGATCCGGATTTGAACCCAAAACCGTATTGATGTAAAGCAGATGCGTTGGACGCTGAGCTAATTCCTCCGGTTGTTTAGGTTGGACTTATTCGTATGAAAAGAAACAACTCTGTCTCCATTTGCTTCTTATTCCAACCAGATTGTCACACAAGCCATCCTCATGTAATTTTTATTTCGAAACTCTATCGCAGAGTTGTAATTGTTCTCGTCATCGTACTTTTCAGCACTTCCTGTGCTTGTGTTCTAGCAATGTTTGCTAGTGAATTTTAAGACTCTACAATGAGACTTCGATTATAATTCCAAATCTAACGCAAAGGCAATAATGCTGAATTTCCAAAGCTATATTCCCAACTTCTATCTTTGTTAACATCTGTCATATGTAGAATCCAGTGCCGTTATATATTTTGCTTTCCTCAGATATTCATACTATATCAATTCATCGAAGTTGGATCCTACAACATCCTGATTTTGAATGCTTGTATTATCAGAACTGTTGTTGTGTGTGCGCGAAGAATGCGGAAAATAATAATTGTGCATTAATTTCTTATTACTTACTTATTGATTATGCTTGTAATTAATCACCTTTTGTATACTACTATGACTTAATTTATTCGAATTACAAAGCCATCGCAAATCTTTCTTTGAACAACTTAATACTGGACTAACTTTTGAAGTATTTAAATAATCGATAAGATCGTAAAGAGAGGCATAGAGATCCCGTGACGAATGATTTCAACCTCTCATATGACAGGTTTAGTCAATCAGTAGAATTAATCGGAAGCTCATAGAGAGAATTCCATCACCTTTTTGTTGAGAATATGTTATTACTGGTGAACTAAACCTACGCAGAAGACATAAGTAGCGATCGACCAATTATTATTTTATTACCAGTGAAATACCAATAGAAGTTCTACTGATCTAAATGTTTGTTTGATTATAGAACTAGGATTTTTCAGTATCGGTTTCGTGTTTCATCCAGGGCAAGCCTATCGGGACACCAGATGCTGCGCAGTACTTCCGAGTCGCTGCTGAGAACAAGGTAAATGGCTGGTTCATGACACCCAGTGCAGTGAGAGCCATTCGAATGGCAGATCCAAACTTAAAACAAAGTGAACGATATCGAAGCAAAGAGGTCAATTTGAACCAGTTGCGCAACATATTTGTGGCGGGTGAACATTGCGATCAACACGTGGCTCGTTGGCTGATGGACTACTTACCTCCGCATGTACGTTTCACAGATACTTGGTGGCAAACAGAAACTGGATGGCCTATCACCTCATGCTGTCTTGGTTATAGTGACGGCATGCTGAATTCTAAAGGAATAGCAGCACCCGGGGGATCAGCTGGATTCCCTGTTCCGGGTTATAATGTCCAGCTCGTGGACCAAGTGGAAGGCAATACCAGCTCGCAATCGATCGACCTACATGTCGGATCGGATGAGGAAGGTCAAGAAAACGCGCTTAAACGGATATTGATAAAATTACCAATGCCTCCAGGATCATTCATCACATTGTGGAACGACGATGAACGATTCAAGAAGTTGTACTTCGACGAGTTCCCGGTGAGTATGAACCATCAAGTTCGAATATGTCTTGACACCACTTTTGGTTTTACGTTGCTGCATTTTTGTTTACATTCTCTGCGAAAGCAACATAAATATTTTTATTGTATTCGCAGGGGTATTTTGATACCATGGACTTAGGATATAGAGATGAAAAAGGATTCATTTATATTTTAAGTCGAGCTGATGACGTAATAAATGTTTCCGGACACCGTTTGAGCACGAGCGCTTTGGAAGAAGCATGTTTAGCTGCTCCCGACATCGTAGATGCTGCGGTAATCGCTATTCAACACGATGTTAAAGGTAAGATTTTGAATGGTTTGCTTTGGATCTATTTCTGTTTCTAGTTGATCACTGGCATGATTCGGAGACAGTATTGATTACGTTCATAAGATCTTGAAATAGTAGAAATGTAGTAAATGCTAACTCCCAAGAGCACCTCCAGTCGATAATGGACTGTTTTCCGTCGACATGCAAAGACTTTGGGATAACAATCAGCGTGAGCAAGATCAAAGTCCTTGGTCAAAGGATTGTATCGCCTCCCATCATCCCGGATCGAAACTGCCAGCTTGAACCAGTACATCATTTCACATATCTTGGTTCAACCATTGCGGATAACCTCTCGTTAGACACGGAGATTTTTAAGCGGATTGGCAGAGCAGCTGTCATTTTGTAGCGATTGACCTCTAGTGTTTGGGGTAACTGCAAGTTGAATGTGAAGACAAAAATGATGGTATACTAAATGGCGTACTAAATGCTGTACTGTACGGCAGTGAAACCTGGACCACCGACGCAAGACACGAACGTAAGCTGAATATTTTTCTACAAAAGCATCCCTCATATCTTGAACATATCGTGGATGGGTACTGGCTAATGATGAAGTGATTTCTAAAGCTGGTATTTAGGGCTTGTTCATCGTACTACTGTCGGGCCTACATTGGCTTGGCCAGGTCTACAGACAGACGGTACAAAAACGAGTGCGAAAGAAATATGAAAGCTCTTGGCATTGAACCCGAGAGTTAACAAGAACTTTCTTTTGACCGCTCAATTTTGAGGCATTGTATAAATCGTTGTGTGAAATCATCATCATCATCATCAAAGACAGCATTACACCGGTAGCACGTACCGAATGCTTAACTGCCATACAATCATGAAAAAGGAAAATCCTAAAAGATGGGGAAGGGTAGGACTTAAATTGCTAGGGCTTCTATAGAAGAGTAAGCACAAACAAACTGGGAAGAGGTGCCTACACCTCGAATGGAACATACATTCAAACAAGTTTCGTGAACGAGTAGAGCAACATCAGCACGGCAGCTTCCTTGCGGCTTTCACTGCCATGCATCATAACAAGCTTTTCTCGTCACTCCGCTTGACAACATACAAGGTTAAGCAAACACTCCAAGAATATGCTTAGTGCAAGACCGCCATTGAGCACGGTTTCGGGACATGTCCTGAAGCGTAACTAACCACTGCGATATCTGATCGCGGGGACACCAGCCTGGAAGACGCGCTGCGCCTACTTTGGAAAGGTTACTAGTAAGGGTTTTCAACTGCCTATGCCATGTGACGGTTTGGCCACCCCGAGATTTACGCCAATCAGGATGTGGCGTCGCAAAAAGAATCTGTTTCGGAAGTCGGTGGTCCGGCATCCGTAAAACGTGACCCAACCAGCGTAACCTATGCAGGTTGATCTGCTTCTCTATATCCACATTACTACCAAACAACTTATTTCGAAGAGCATCGGTGCGCATACGATTGTAACAGCTAACTCCTAGAATGCTGCGGAGACACCGGTTGTCAAATACTTGGAGACGCTGAATGTGTTCTTTACGTAAGGTCCAGGTTTCGCACCCATACAGTGGCACAGCCCGAACTGTCGCTTTATAGACTCTACCCTTGAGTAACAGAGATAGTCCTTTCTGAGGCAAGAGGTGACCTAGGTTGCGGAATGCTACGGTCGCTTTAGAAATGTGTGCCGAGACCTCGTCATCTACCGATTCAGAATTATTAATACAACTACCGAGATACGTAAAAAGATCTACAATTTCAAGTGCCTGATTGTCAAGTAATAAAGTGTTGTTCGATATGTCGATGAACTGCAGCAGAACACTGCACTTAGAGGGTGAAAAACGCATTCCAAATGCGGGCACAATACTAGATAGCTTGTTCAGTATCGCCTGTGCATCTGTGTACGAGTCGAAGAGGAGAACTATATCATCAGCATAATCCAAGTCGAGAAGCTTGACGCCTGGCATTATGTGAACTCCAAAAGCTGGGGCACCATCGTTGCACAATTCCATAATATCATCAATTACAAAATTGAACAAAAACGGAGAAGTCGGGCATCCTTGTCGGACGCCACTTGTGGTGTGGAATTCGGGTGAGACTTCGTTGTAAACCCTAACGCATCCGGATGCTTGAGCATAAAGTGCACGTAGTATGTTGACATACTTTTGCGGAACGCCTTTACACAGCAAGGTGTTAAACAGGACATTTCGATCGACTGAATCAAATGCTTCTTTGAAGTCTAAAAAGATGGCCATTGTCTGCTGTCGATAAGTGTGCCGCAGTTCTAAGATCCGTCGAAGAGTAAAAATGTGAAAGCTAGGGAGGAGCAGATACTGCTCTTGGCTGCCAAACGCAGATCACGCGCCAGTGTGCAACTGACGGCAATCGACCGATTTGTGTCTATTGCTGCGAGCGCTGCGGGAGAGATTGATCCTATTGAATCGGACTGTTTAGTCATTCGAAAAGCTGTAGAACATGAAAGAAATCGTGCGATCGTGATGTACATCCATGGTCGACACCGACCGAATGACCCCAAAAACACCAACAGTAAACTTTGTAATGATTAAAAGCCACTGATCTACGGGGTTCATGTATCGAACCACGATTGTCAAACAGAGAATCACAACGAAGCCCGGTTAAGCACTCAAGATACTCAAAGTTGCGAATGCATCTTGGTGATCACATCCCCCGCACACACTTGTCGTCATCATATGGTGACAGTAAAGATTATATTCAACCTGCATTGAATCAGTGAGAAGGTAGTATACAAAAATAATACATGAAATGCCCTGTAAAATAGGTTTCTTACGATGAAGCATAATGTTCAAATACAGAATCGCATTCATTCCCATCAAGCGCTCATGATGCGTAAAATGACCAATGTATTGTGGTGATCACATCCTCAAACCTTATGATTCAATTTCTAAAAGATCATTGGGTGTATTCACGGTATGTGCTGTAGGTAAACTTTGTTTTACATAGTATTTCTGTTCGCATATTTAGAACCGTGAGTGTTTTCCAACGATAAACGAAAACCGTGAAATAAAATGTTCCATTTTCTGTGTGAACCATGCACGTTATTCGAGAGATGGATATTCTAATCAATCTTTGCAATACATGCATAAGAAAGTGAAAAAAGAATCTGATTGACATCAAACCATACACAAAAACAAAACGTTTCACGTGTTATTGTTCATGCTGGTCCGATCCATGTCGATGTTGGCTAAAGCAATGAGAGTTGACGCACTTATCGCTTCTGGACACATAAGTTCGGCAGATAGATGTTGATCGCCATTGTCATTGCTATCCTCAGAGTGTTTCAGCCAAGTCTTCATGACACGTTTTCGAGATCCATGTAAACAATAGTGAACGCATCCTCTTGGAGGTCTATGTCGATCTGGTTGGTTAGGATTGAACGGTTTAACGTTTTAGAACAACTTTTGTTTAACTAACTTGGATGGTGTTGAGATACTCACGTCGTACAAGTAATGTCTCCCACATCAGCAGATGAAATTGTAAATGCACATTGAGTTTGTCTTCAAACTGCTGTTTGATTACCGGTTTGTTGTGAATGTTATTCTCACTGTTCCAGAAGTGAACATTCGTTTAACTATCTGCTTTAACTTAGGGTTTAGCGATTCGCTAGAGGCATCTTCCTTGAGTTGAAGCTGAATATATATTGGCTTTTGGCACTGTTGTTACTGGTTGTGTTCTGGGCGTTTCGCGCATGTGTCTTCCATTGATTGTGTGGTTTTAGCTACGATAACCAGTTATATTATAGTGCCATTCAAATTTCCAACTAAATTGAATTCGTTTGTTTGATTCCTATTTACAAGGTCATGTTCCGTTTGGCGTCCTCGTACTGCATCATGATACAAAACTCTCGGAAGAAGAAGCACTCAAAAATGTGATCGAGACTGTCCGGAAAAACGTTGGCCCAGTAGCAGCATTCTCAAGAGCTTGCTTCGTTCCCAAGTTACCGAAAACTAGATCGGGGAAAATTTCCCGTGCAAGTTTGGCCGATATGGCTGCGGGAAAACCCGTCAGAGTAAGATTTTGCATTGCTTAATAGTACGACAAATGAATTTGTGAGTAGTTTAACGAGCCATTTCATTCACAACCAGGTTCCAATTACGATTGAAGACAGATCGGTGTATGGCGCGATACATGAGGCAATGATCAAAGCGGGCTTGAAAGCTTCCGCTGTGGCGGATTCCGAGAGTACTTAATCAATAAGTCCAGAATTTGGAACTTAGCGATTTTACAAATCGATGATTTTTAATTTTGACTAACAATTAATGAGAACTAAATCGAGATATTTTGTCGGATTATTATTCCTGATAATCAAATTTTAAATTCCCTTAAACATGTGATAACTGAATTGCTAAGAGAGTTGATCAAAATGTTTTCAAATTCCGATTTTATTGAATCCCCATTTCGCAACAAGCTGATTTTGCTAAAGTATTTTTGAATCATTACAATAAAAATGTAGTTTTGCTGCAATTAATTGTTACTCTCGAATACTTTCAAGGTTCTGATAGCGCCAAATGAAATTGGCCTAATCTTTTAAGGATGTAATTTGAGCAAAAGCACACAAAGTCTGAATTTTGAAGTTACTGGCATGATCACCCTGTTCATTCTTATGTGGATGAGGTAAAACCCATGGGGTTGAACAAAAAATATGTATTTGCATGCATTTTCATGACATAGCCCACTGGTATGGCATGTAAGCACAAGCCTGATTCAGGCAATGTGCGTCACAGTCAGAGACTGCAAGTGGGCTATATTACTGTCAATTTGCCCAGGCCTAGACAGATATGAGAAATAGAGAATAAAGATGGTAGTGAGAATACAGCGTGTTTCAACATGCAGCTCATTACCAACTGCCAATCAATTTAGCATGGTGTTAGCTGCACCTCACAGAAGTAGTGTACGATTGCACATTCGTGCCCACTACCCGTTTCATGCCATCTGTACTCAACATGTAAGGAAAGTATACTCAGGATACGCATGCACTTGAAAAGGTAAAAAATGATAAATAGGTTGCGCTTGTAAGCCACCGTTGGATAAGATTAGCAAAATCAATCTGTCAAAATATATCTGAACACACATGTAAATTAGGCTAAAACCTTGGGTTCGAACAAAAGTCTATATTTGCATGCAGTTTCATTGTAGTAGCTAAAGCACGATACGGGTTGAGGGGTGTATGTGATTTAAGTGTATATAGATATGGATTATGTGGAACAGTGTAGGAATCTATCATTAAAATGTAATCAGAGACAGATGTATATCAGCACATGAGTATAGGTTTCCCGAAGGCATGTAAAATCGCATGAATAAAACGCTTAACAAATTTTATAATGAGTGAGTTATAGGAACAAAATAATGTTAAAATTGAGCGTGCACTATGCCGTCGTGACGAGTGTTTGGTACAGATCGCATGGACGGTTATTCAAGTTGTGGTTTGTTAATTCGTTATTGTCGGTGAAATGTTGAATGTCAAGTCACGCACAAAAATTATAACATTTTCTAAGTTATCTTCTTGAGTAATATAAATTTCGTAAACATAGATTCCAATGATTTGGTTTCAAGAAGCCCGAGGATGTATTACAGGAAATTGAACAAACATGTTGTCGCCTGAGCAGATATAACTCAAGCAGCAGAATTTGTCGTACATTTGAATGAAGGGTGGTTCTGTATCTTTTATCATACAAAGTAAAGAATTTTTAGTGTGTCAACCATTCACATTTGCGAAACAGGGTCACTGGAAGCAAGTTTCGAACATTAATTCGAGGAGTTGATGAAATCTGGACCAAGTGGACGTTGAACAGTTGCAATTATTTGCTCAACTGGAATTTAAAATGATTGCGACATTTTTGTACGCTCTCAAATCGGAAGAACATCACTTGTGCTTTTCCTGCTAGTTAAACCGGAGTTAATCACCTACCATATGAGACCTAGCAACCTTGTATGTAAAAAATGTGATTGGCACAATAAGCATTTAAACGATCCACATCTGATCGTCTAATTGAATCGAGAAAGTATATCTTTTCTTAGTACCAAAGGCATACGCGTCATAACTAATGTTGTGCGGTATATTTTTATAGTCAGATTTTATTGAGTAAGTAGTATATAACCTTCGAAAAGAAGTACAGATGCACACGACCGGTTTCGCAGTTAATGTCACTCATCATGTATGTGTATCCGTGACCTGATATTCGAAGGCCATTCTGACTTTGTGCTATAACCCATTTTTTGCGAATTCGAGGATAAATCCTAATTTACAAACTAAAATTTCGTTTCATGTGGGGACTAAAATAACTCCACACAGTAGGTGCAATGCAGCATCGGTAACTGTTTGGAACATTTTTGCAACATTCCAATAACAGCAGAAATTTGATCAAAGCAACAATTTCTAAATGACACTTTTATTTGTACATTGTCATCAAGTATAAACTTAAAATCAGTATTCAAAGTGAAGACCTGACTGACTTTAAACATAACTCTCCCAACCATTCTGCTGTTGCTTGAATGTTTTCAAAATATTCCAAACAGTTACGTGGCTACATTGCACCAACTGTGGACTTTAGTTAGTCCCCGCTTCAAGCTAAATTTCAATTTGCAAATGAGGATATATCCTCGAAATCGCAAATAAATGGGTTTAGCACAAAGTCAGAACGGCGTTCAAATGTCAGGTCACGGATACGCACACCTGATGAGCGGCAATAACCGCGAAACCGGTCGTGTGCTTCTGTCCTGGTTTTCGAACGTCATATACTATTTATTAATAATAAAAAATCTGACTTTAAACAAAAACTACCATTCTGCTGTTATTGGAATGTCGCAAAAATATTCCAAACAGTTATCGGTGCTACATTGCACCAACCGCGGGACATAGATTAGTCCCCATATAAAAAGCTAAATTTCAATTTGCAAATGAGGATTTATCCTCGAAATCGCAAATAAATGGGTTTAGCACAAAGTCAGAACGGCGTTCGAATGTCAGGTCACGGATACGCACACCGGATGAGCGGCAATAACCGCGAAACCGGTCGTGTGCTTCTGTCCTGCTTTTCGAACGTCATATACTACTTATTAACAAAAATCTGACTTTAAACAAAAGTTGCCATCCTGCTGTTATTGGAATGTTGCAAAAATATTCCAAACAGTTATCGGTGCTACATTGCACCAACTGTGGGACTTAGATTAGTCCCCATATCAAAAGCTAAATTTCAATTTGCAAATGAGGATTTAGCCTCGCCTCGCAAAGTGAAAACCTCCATAGACACATTCCGTACGATTCTTTCGTTTCACCCAACGGCGATTTTTAAGTGGCTAGTCTGGAATAATGTGATGCTCATAGAAATTTTAGCATTTCAATTTCAATCTATTGCTAAATTATTTGAGTACAGGACTTAATTTTTGAAATTATGATAATTTTTATCTCATCGGTCAAGCACATAATCGACTAATGCAAACTGACGTGACTTATAGGTGATAGGTGGACGTGAAATACTAATTTGTTTAAATTGATACAGACAGCTCAGTGGTTAGCTGATTATCCAATGACCGCCAATATCAATCTGTGCAACGAGAAATCTTTCATGATTTCGAGAAGTACACATTGGTTCACCACACTGTTATATAAATCAAGAAGAATCTGATTTAGCTTCGTTACCTCGAGAGCTGTGCAGCACATAGCAAAATCTACACTCGTTAAGCTATCTGATTAATTTTGTGCTCACATGTTGTTTATATAGCGAACGTACAGATATGAAGCTCAAAATATGCTACGATTATATTTAGGGTTGAAGCTTAAGTAAATCCGACGGGAATTTGATCATTTCCATCGGTTTGATCAGTTGATGCAGATCCAATATATGGATAGATAATCGGAATGTTCCAAACGGAACTCGGTATATCAGTTTTCACGGTCTGGGGGTTTACTTAAAGTTATCATAATTTCTTCACTTGTTGACAGTAAGCAGGTAGAAACTGGATGTGAT
>JACCGJ010003899.1:0-23902 GCA_013407085.1 Atriophallophorus winterbourni | reverse complement strand
GACCGGATGGTATACACTCAATTATGCTAAAGAATCCCACCCCAGTACTAAAAGAATCCTTATGCAAGCTGTTCAATTCGTGCTTGAACATTGGCGTGGTTTCTAGTTAGTGGAAAGGAGCCATAATTGTAAAAATACACAAAGGTGGTCGCAGGTCAATTCTTGGTAACTATAGAATTGTTAGCCAGACTAGCATCGTTATGAAAATATTGGAAATTCTATTGAGTGGAACAATCTTCCAGCATTTTTGTCGTCATTCTCTACTGAGTGAAACTCAACACCGATTTCTTAGGGGTAGATCCTGGTTGACTAACATTCATAGTTTCCTCGATACTGTCCCTAAAATATTCTATGAAAGAAGCCTGTCGAAGCCCTCTATCTAGATTTCAGCAAAGCTTTCATTTAAGTAAATCACCGCCTTCTAAAGATTTTAGCTAGCCTACTTGCTTGGATAAAGGCCTTCCTCACAAGCAGAACATTCAGAGTTCGGATAGGATCTACGTCGTCGAACCAAATCGACGTAATCAGTGGGGTACCCAAAGGGTCGTTACTCGGTCCTCTTCTATTCCTGATGTTCATTGAAAAATTGTTGTCTGCATTGAAGTGCCCATGCTTCATTTTCGCAGATGATATGGAATTCACCGGATCAACGGATGAACATACCGTAATGCATGACCTTTAACGGGTCATAAACTGGTCAGACCAGTGGGACCTCCAACTGAACCTTAATAAGAGCCAACTATTTTCCGCACTGGTTGATAAAATTTCAGTCCAGCCGTCGGGAAATTCTTTCACTGTTAACGCCCAAGCGTGTTAAGAATTTGGGAGTACTCTTTAGGACGGACTTTAAATGGGAGAACCAATGCACCGCTGCAGCTCAATGTGCTGGCGAAGTGCGCTTTCGGCTGAGATCCGTGTTATACAGCAGAAGACCCTATGTATTTCTACTTCTTTACAAGGCATTAGTTCGGTCGCATTTAAAATATTGTGTCCAGGCGTGGTGCCCTTACTACAAGAAGGGCATCGTTCGACTCTCGTAATTCGCATGATTGAGGGTTAGCGAGGGAAACATTACGCTGCACGCCTGAAGTCCCTAAATCGCTTCTCACTTGCGCGCCGTCGTTTAAAAGGGGACTTGATTGAAAACTTCAGGATCTTGAAGGGGTCAAGCGGCGTTATCATGACCGACTTTTTTACCTCAAGTCCCGAGCTGGGCACCCGGTGCAATTCACTTAAACTTGCTAAGGAGCGATGTAGACTAGACTCCCGGAAAAACTTTTTCAGCCTCAGGGTGGTAAATTTCTGGAACCGGCTTCCAGAAGAACGTATATCCTGCTGTTCTGTCGCAAGTTTACGAACGGTTTGGACCGCATCTGGGGTAAGCTTTTTCCTGAATTCTCACTCTAATTTTTATGCAAGATTAGGTAGTTCACCGTTTTAGCGTTGTTTGGTAAGTAAGTAAATGCTGAAGTCTTGTTTTTAATACACAACTCTTCTTTAGCTGACCTCTCACCGTACTGGTGAAGAAAAATGTATTCTTATGTTTCCAGCATCATTCATAACGTGGTGCTTCCTAAATAAATACGGATAATCACTTGGAATCGCGATCGTCGAGGATATCCAAATCACGATAAGAATAGACGCTTTGGCAGTTGTGGTTGCTTCTCTGCAGCTTTCCACCGAAAGAAATTCTGCACGCTCGATAGGCTCTATAGCCACTTACTGTCCTGTGCAACTGAACTGAACTTAAAATTCGTAATGATGTTTTATCAGACCGTGGAAAATACAACCAAGTTGAACGTACCACCAGCAAGAAATGATAGTGAAGATGATTATTATTTACAGTGTCCCTATCACTTAGCAATGAATAACAGACCTTTGTGGCTTGTTTTAGCAACCTAGTCGACAACGCGCAAAATTTGAATTAGGCATGGCTCCAAAGCTTGATCCAACTTCGGTTACTGAAAGTGGGTTTGATTAACATTAGTTATTTTTTTCAGTTAAATTAAGGGTTGTTGGTGGTGAAGTTGGGGCGACTTCAGCTTTGGCCCCAAAAATCGGTCCCCTCGGTTTACCTCCCAAGAAAATTGGTGATGACATAGCGAAAGTCACTCAAGATTGGAAAGGTCTTCGAATTACCGTTAAGCTCTTGGTTCAGAATCGTCAAGCACAAATTAGTGTGATTCCAACGGCCTCTTCTTTACTTATTCGAGCACTAAAAGAGCCGCCACGTGACCGAAAGAAAGTGAAAAATATTAAACATTCCGGAAATATATCATTTGATGATGTACTTGAAATTGCCCGTACGATGCGACCACGAAGTATGGCCCGAGATTTGGCTGGTACTGTCAAAGAAATCCTGGGAACTGCTCGGTCCATTGGCTGCACGGTCGACGGTGAACCTCCACAAACCATCATTGAACGCGTTGATTCTGGTGATATTGCTGTCCCTGCTGCATAAAAATACACATCATGGATAGGTCTGTCTATTTCTATTTTCATGGCTTGGTTAAGGTCCGTGGGATGTCTAAATCCATATTAGTGTCAGTCTATTCATCAAAACACAAACGGATTTTTATTTACTATACTAAGTTTTGAGTCCAAGTCGCCATATTTATCGACTTTTCTGCATCCAATATCTTCCTTTGAATAAACCGTAAATTGAGAGCGCTCTGCCCGCAACTTTATACATGATGCATGTCCATGCTTTTCGTATCATCAATTTGCTCTGAGGCATATATTGAAATGATCGTATCAATTATTGTATAGTGGTTTATACTAATCGTACTTGCACCATTATATAACCAGGATACTTGTATAGTTGCTGGTGGATAGCCGCGTGCATAATTTGCACCTTGATTTCACGCTCGTGACTTGAACAGTATAGTCGTATCAACTGGTTAGGAAGCTCATTTGCATGCGTCTACATCATTGATTATCCAGAGGTATTGAGTTACATGCCGAAGCAGGCTGGTGTCTCACGATTACTTCCGCACGTATGTATGGTATAATATGAAAACACAAACCTGATCCAGGCAAAGTGCCGCACAGTCAGAGACTGCACGCATGTGCAATCGTGCAGCATTTCTGTGCTGTACGGCTAACCATGCTAAATTGATTGGCCAACGGAGAATGAGATGCATGCTGGAACACGCTGGAGTCTTCTATTTCTATTCCCCTCATATCTGTCTAGGCCTGGGCAACCTGACAGTATCTTAGCCTACTTGTTGTCTCTGACTTTGCGGTACTTTGCCTGGATCAGGCTTGTGCTTTCATACCATACATACGTGCGAACATAGTAGTGAGACAGGGATGTGCAGTACTTTGTGCTGTGCGGCTAACACCATGCTAAATTGATTAGCCAGAGGTAGTGAGCTGCATGCTGAAACAAGCTGAAGTCTCACTACCATTTTCTGTTCTTTTTTCTTCCTCATATCTGTCTAGGTCTGGGCAACCTGACAGTATCTTAGCCCACGTGCAGTCTCTGACTGTGCGGCACTTTGCCTGTATCAGGCTTTTGTTTTCATACCATACAATATGTGCTGTGCGGCTAAAACCGTGCTAAATTTATTGGCCATCGGTGGTAAGCTGCATGCTGAAACAGACTGGAGTCTCACTACCATTCATATTTTCTTTCTCATATCTGTCTAGGCCTGGGAAACCTGAGAGTGCAGGCTCTGACTGTACGGCACTTTGCCTGGATCCTTCATACATAAATAATATTAACTGTTCTTTTTTCCTCATATCTCTCTAGGCTTGGGCAACCTGACAGTAACTTAGCCCACGTGCAGGCTCTGACTGTACGGCACTTTGCCTGGATCAGGGTTGTGCTTTCATACCATCTCCATCACACAGCCCACGACCGGTTTCGTGCTGTTTGCACTCATCAGGTAGTTTGACCAACCTTACTCAACAGTTGGATACAAGCGCATGCGAATCCTGATCCCACTGTCCCTACCTGATGAGTGTAAACAGCACGAAACCGGTCGTGGTGTGTGTGATGGAGATGCATGCAAATGCGCATTTTTATTAATGGTCATCGGTTCAAACCCAGTCTACATTTGTGGGGCTCATGTGAACAGGTTAGTTTTACCAAACAGTAGCATACAAACGCAATTTGTTTACCGTTATTCCACTGTTTCAAGCGCATGCGGATCCTGATCCTACTGTCCCTACCTGATGAGTGCAAGCAGTACGAAAACGGTCGTGGTGTGTGTGTAGGTGTGATGGAGATGCAGGCAAAGGAGCATTTTTATTCATGTTCCTTGGTTCAAACCCAGTCTACATGAGTGGGGGCTCATGTGATTGAACAGGTTGGTCGTACCAACCTTACCCAACAGTGAAATACAAGCGCAACTTGGTTAGGAAGCTGTTGCAAAAATGACTGTTTCTCCGTGATAGTTGCACCGGTACTCAGCTACTTGTGTTTGGGCAGCCTAGCAGTATTTCAACTGACATATGTATCTAAAAACAAACCCGATCCAGGCGAAATGCCGCGCAGTCATAGACTGGACATGGGCTAAGCTATTGTCAGATTGACCAGGCCTAGACGCATGAAAAAAAATCGGAATTAGAATGACATGTTAATGGTCGCTATTCAATGTGGTACGGTTTTGGCTGCACTACACAAGTAGATAATTAATACTGCACAATTGCATATCCGTGCATCTTCAATCTACTTGCAGTTCAGAAGTCTATCCCTTGTGATTATGGGTTTCTTTGCCGTCTCTTTAAGTGTTTTGTATCAGCTCTTCAAGGTATAGGGAGCAGGATAGTTTTATTTTATTGTATTCGTTTAAATAGCGGTTAAAGTCCTGATTGGGTTGCTAGCCACTTACTGTCCTGTGCAACTGAACTGATGATTTTGTGGTTTTATTTTAAAATGTCTATATAAGCCTGTGTTAGATGAAACGGATAGCTTATACTGCGTTACTATGAGGAAGTGCCAGCTAATAATATCGATTATTCCCAAAAATTACCAAAATATAACCAAGCTGTAGGTTTTAATGAACAACATCTTCGTATTGGGTATATATGGGATGCTTTCTTTCAACGTCTGCAGTTATTTATCAACAGTTTTTGAAGACTGATGCGACTAAACTGGCGACAAAAATACACTTCGAACTGTCTTGTTGCTAATATAATGATTACAACATATGTATAAATCGTGAATCTAGAACAAGGCAACTTGCTACTCCGCGCGTGTTTGGACACCATCTTTATCTAAACATTTCTTTTGGAAACGTGACAGTCTAGTTTATATATGTGAGAGGTTTGATGGAAGTCTGTTCGACAAGCATAATATCAGGGATCACTTGAGCATGGTACTACGGGGCCCAAAAAGCACTGCAAATCGCTAAGTGTTTCTGTATTGACTTGGCGTGCAATGACTAGTTAAATCTCCAAATCGTCCATCTTTTTCGAAAAGCTTCTAATGTTGAAAACATTGGCGAATTGCCATATAAAATTATTTTGGTATTGAAATCCATATTGTTTAACGATCGGTTTATGTGGTGCATATTATGAAAATGTTCGCGGGATGTATGTCATCCAGGAACATGCATTTTTAGCCTATGTACTCTACGGTCATACCGTCACGAAGACATTATACCTATGGAAAGCATGGATGTTTAAACAGCTAAATTGATTTGCCAACGTCACTGCGCTGCATACAGAAAAATGCAGGAGTCACTACCATTTCTTATATCTGTTAATCCTGGTCAACCTGACAGTATCTTGCTCCACGAAAGTCTATGAATGTGCGACGCTTCGCGTGGATCCGGCTTTTGATTTCATAGATGCATAATTACGAAAAGCAACATGGAATGGCACCGTTTTCAAGCGACAAATCCAAGCAGCTCAGTCACATGCGCATATACCTCTTCCAGATCGCTTGAGCTTCATCAGCATCATTGACAGCATTACACCGGTAGCACGTACCGAATGCTTAACTGCCATACAACCATGATAAAGTAAAATCCTGAATAGTTATATGTATTGACCCTCGCCGCTTTCGTAAAGTTGCTTACATTCGATGGCTGCATCGTGTTACAAATATAGATGTCCACAAAGGGATGTATGCGTGTGTATGAAATCACAAGCTTGATCCAGGCAAAATGCCGCACCGCCATAGATTCTCAGGTTGCCCATTTTTATACAGACGTGAATAAAAATAGAAACGGCATTGATACTCCAGTGTGTTCTAGAATGCAGCTCACTACCGGTGGCAAATCAATTTTTATCGGTTTGGCCGCGCAGCACAGATGCACTACAATTACGCATGTGTGCAATCAGATGTTTTAGTACCGAGAGGCCGTGGGTTGAGAAAACTGCTTGACGTTTGCCATGGTTGGGACTTTAAAAAAGCCTCATCAACGTTTACCACAGAGTGCGGTAGAGGTTGAGAAACGATCGTGTGGTCTGTCTGATGTGGCGCGCTGAGAAGAAAAAACAGTAGCGTAGGCTCAGTGCAACGTATCTATTTGCTTGGGTGGGGAACAAAAGATCCATCTAAAGTTGTTGGCCCTCGGTCGATGTTGACTTTGGATATACTTCAAAAGTACATGTTAGTCTCGCTCCGCAGCGTTTCATATGACTGAACAGTCTGATTTGGCCGAACAATCTCTCTTGCAGTGCTTACAGCGATAAGCAGTATTATGACGATCAGCCTTAGTTTCACGCTGACCGCATGATCTACGTTCAGCAATCTAGATCAGTATCTGCTGTTCCACAGTTCGGAGATGACGCTTTACACTGCTCCTCAGAGTGAGCAGCCAAGAGCAGATTCTTTCCAACTCGTAGGGTCAATGCCAAAAGGTTTCATATGTCTTTTACAAACGCCTTTTACCGCAAGTGGGGCTCGCTTAAATCTCGACTTCCTGGTTTCAACTCACCATGGAGTAGATCTTTTGGAATACGACCATTTTCCATTCTATACACTTGACCTAGACGGCTCTGTTGTAGTTGGGTGAACATGCGCTGCAGACTAGTTTTAGAAAACTTTCATTACTTTTCCATCCACGACATGTTTAAAATGCTTCCAAATGGAAAGCATTACGCTTCCGTTCGTGTCTTGCGTGGATAATCCTGGATTAACTACCGTACGCTAAAGCATTTAGTACGTACGCGCTGTTTACCATCATCTTTGTCTTCACAGTCAACTTTTCGGTTGCTCCAGACACGAGAGATCAAACAAGACGATGGCCGCTGCTCTGATAATCCCCTTATCAATCTCTGTGTCTAGCTAGAGGCTATCCGCAATGGTTGAACCAAGATATGTGAAGTGATGTACTGATTCAAGCTGACAGTTTTCAACAGTGATGATGGGAGGCGAAAACCTAACTTAGCTTAGGAATTTGTTTTCTTTTCATGGTGATTGTCAACCCAAAGTCCGACTAGAGCTGTTCTGATCCACCTAATAGTTGGTTGTAAACCTTTCGCAATGTACCTGCAAAACCGAAGTCAGTGGCGTCATATAGTTTGTTTGAATTTTATCATGTATCTGGGTATTCTATAAAAAACAATGACAAGAGATCAGAAAGTCGCACATAGAGAAACTACAAAAACAAGCTGCTTTTTGCAGAGGGTGAATATTCAATGTGAGGCCTGATCACGTAGACCCATACCGATCCGCCCCAACTACACTTGTAAAGATCTGGCCGCCTTAACAGCGAAAGCAGCGTTAGGAGTTGCAAACAAAATCTTTTTAGGAAAACAGTGATTTTCCATTCGTAATACAATATGCACTAATCGAAGTCACTGCATGTTTGCTTGTTTTCCATGTAGCGTCGCTTCCGAAGATTTCGTTACAAATAATTACACTACCTATCAATTACATAGTTTCAGCTATTATCCGTTTGTTAGTTCCGCTGGCACTGTAAAATTTGAGAGTATCTCATCCCAAATGCCGCCTGCCTGGCTGTCCCGCGCTGCCAAACTTCATGTTTATATTTGATGGTGAGCTCGCCAACAGTCAATTTATCGCTGTGATTACATGCACAATTAACGGAATTTTAGAAGGGGCGGTTTAGGAACCAGATCTCATTAATTTTACTGAATTTACTAGACTGAATCATAACATGGCATCGAACGTGATAATTTAATTTTTTTGTATAAAACTTCCAATTTAACTATCGAACTGCTGAACGGTAACCCATGATAGCCTTTTTGTAAACCAATCTTGAATTGCTCTAGAAACGCATTCTGAACAATCGATCGATTGTGACCCCTCATTTCTCGCCAACGGTCGGAACACGAGTAAGCTGATTCAGCAAGAAACGTTTAGGGTACCGCCTCTCACGGCATCATTTCATATGATTTCTTTGTAAGCATTGTTAGCTATATTGAACAAATTTTTTATCTGTAATGAACACACTGAAAGACACTAATTGCGTCTGCACGCGTCTGAAATATCCTCTGACAACCAAGTCCAGCATCTGGCCTGCACGAGTGGCTCCCCGAGCCCGGCGGAACTGCTTCGACCAACAGGAGAAGGGGCGAAGGCGAGTGACTGGCGCCTGAAAACCAGTTTGCCTCGGGCAGATGTAGCTCGTTAGCCTGGGAAGGCATTTCATCTAAGGGAAGGAAAACCCTGATTTTAAACCTCCGCTGCCTTGCGGGATACCCGATCGCGGGAAAGGCTTCGGGAGAAAACCCTGTGGAAAAACCTGGAACAGAGTCTGGTAGACCACCTCCTTCTGGTAACTCCCTGCTGCCTTGCAGGTCGCACTTGGTTGTGCAAAGGCTAGAAAAGCTGAGTCGAAGAAACGCCGAGTAGTGCTGGGGACGCAGCTTTTTACCCAAATCCCCAAGAGCATTCATTGAAGCCGACTCATCCTCCAGGAGGAGATAGTCACACAAAAGTAAAAGTAAGTAAGTACTAATTGCGTCGAGTACATCCGTAATCAGTATCATTAGTTTGCGACTAATCGGCAGAGGTGATCTATCTGTAATAATATAGCTGTTAGGCTGACCACCTTAACACCACATAAAGAGTTATAATTATCTGCCGGTCACCTGTTGCCTGCGTAGAGTTGCTGGCATTCGGTGGCAGCATCGTGTTACAAATATAGACGTCTGCAAGCGGGTGTTAGGATCAGGTGGCCACGGACTGAGAGAAATGCTGATGCTTGCTCGCTTGCGATGGTTGGGACATGTATTAAGAATGCCTACTCACCGTTTACCGTACCGCGCCTTATTCGCAGAGCCTGGGATAAACGATCGGGTGGCCATTCCTTGACGTGGCGCGTTGGGATGAAGGAACTCACCGTAGCGTTAGGCTCAGTTGGGCTTATTCGTTTGCCTGGGTAAGGTCCAAAAGCTCCACCTAATCGTTGGCTAGAAACCTTACGAGATATGGCTGCAAACCGAAGTCAGTGGCGGCAGAGTATTTTATTGTCATATTTTTTGCCCGCTATTATTTTATATTTGAAAAACAAAAACCACAATATCTCATGTAATGAAACTACAAAAACAAGCTGCTTTTTGCGCATTTGCTTTTGCATATTCCGCTTGCCTGCTTTTCCTTCTTTCACGCGCATGCTTATCTGCTTTTCCTGCTTCATATTGCTTGGCACTTTGTCTCCCTCCTGACTTGTGCTTCACGATGATGACGGTCACCATGAATTGGTGCCCTATATCTGAGTTTCCCGTTCCATAAAAGATGTACTGCCCTGGAATCGTCGACCAATCTAAGATTAGAAGTTGCCGGTCAATCCACTCATCAAGCCAGTTCTGCGAAAGTAAAACAAAGCAAATGCTTTCCATCTGAGCTCCCCGTTTATTATCAAAAGCTACTTTGGTACTTGGTGTTGCAGGTGTAGAATGTTAATCTTTGTTTCTTTAATGCAGTGACCTAGGGCTCCGACTACTTGTTTGCAAGTCAACTACCACAATTTCTCCTGTAAAACTTGCTGACAACTAATGCGTAATAGAAAGCCCCTGACGGTAGCCCTTTAATAGAATTCTGCATCGCAATGATCCCGGAGCATGCATTATTTTTATCGGGAATAGGAAAAAGTTCGCTTTCACGATGTCAATTAATTACTTCAGTTTCGACTCTACCGCGCCTTAGCTATCAAAACCGTAAACGGACGAAATGGCAATCGTGGAACAGATATGTTTGACGCATTCTCTTTCTCGCTGAAATAAAAATTTCATCCATATTTAGCAAACAAAAATCCTATCCACTAGCCCCACCACTGAACACGGCTTCAAGGTTTGTTTCAATGTTGTTTGTTTGTATATGTTGTCCACCATTTTAGTATAGCACAGTGTTACTCGCACAGAACTACCACACGGATGCGCACTCGTGCAGTACTTCTGTGCTATATAACTTACACAATGCTAGATTGATTTGTCACCGGTAATGAGCTGAAGTATCACTGTCATTGCTATTTTCCATATCTGTCTAGGCCTGGGCAACCTGACAGTATCTTAATCCATGTACAGTCTTTAACTGTGCGGTATTTTGCCTTAATCATGCTTGTGTTTTCATACATACATGCCATAACGTTTAGCAGTTTTCATAGACCACGAATTATAAAGTTCAAATGCTATCTTCCTAATATGTTTTTGACTATGAAAGCTTGACGCGCACCTTATTTTTGAGCAATATTCTATTTGTCTCGATTAGTAGGAGCAGACAAGTTTAGAGTACAGTACTTTGTGATGTGCGGCTAACACCGTGCTGAATTGATTGGCCAGAGGTAGTGAGCTGCAGGCTGAAACAGGCTGGAGACTCACTACCATTTCCTGTTCTTTTTTTCTTTCTCATATCTGTCTAGGCCTGGGCAACCTGACAGTATCTTCGCCCACGTGCAGTCTCTGACTGTGCGGCGCTTTGCCTGGTTCAGGCTTGTGCTCTCATACCACACCAGTTTATACCACTCGCTTATTCCAACCGTACGGTCACACTTCGATCCGGAGCTAGTATTCAAAGCAACCTTCTACTTATGAGTAGTGTCAACCAATAAAAGAATGAAATTTCCATTTGACCGACGCGTTGAACCTATTCACAATCCCAGCGTTTATAATTTCTTTCTTTTTACTATATCGATAAAACAGTATGATATGGCATGGTATATTCAAAAAATGCACCTGAATAGTTTAAGCTGTGCTGCAAATCGCAAGCGCATGATAACCCTGTAATCGATTGCGTTTGACATTGCTGGAGTAAAAATATCTTGTAAAACATCGTTGCTTTGTACTGTATGATGATACATGTAAATTCATATATTAATCCTGCGAATTTGTTACTTAAAGCCCATGTAACCTCTAATTCCAACAATTTTTCTATCGTAAAAGCTCTTGCAAAGCAGAAATTTTACCTGCTCATTCGATTTCCCTTGTGCGTAACCCTATCGATAGAACTCAGTGGTTGCCATGGTTTTTTTATTCGGATCATTCTTTCTTCTAAAACTAGCTCCCGTCTGCATATACGTTTTTGTGCATTCCTGCTATTCAATTAACGATATATTAGTGGGTTGCTGCGAAACTAAGTGAATTACAATTATTCTGGTTACGAAAATGACAACAAAGATTTATTAATAATTTGCCTTTGAACACAATTTAAAGGTCATGCAAGTCCATTCCTGCCTTGTTTTCTTGCGTATAAAATATGCATCTTTTGCATTGAACGCTGCTTTTTATGAGTTTGGCCTGAATTCCCGCGCCAAAAGTTAGATTCATCGTTTGTTTTTTTCGAAATAATCTCCATCAAAAAATATGTTCTCGATTTGTGGCTATAATGGCGGTTACTTATTTGTAGTCGAATAATCGTGCTGCTTCGAAATTCGGTGTATGATTAACTGCTTTTCCGGTGCATCTTTGTACCTATTAGCTGATGTTGCAAAGCGTTGGAATGCCGACATCCGTTACTTCGTTTCTAACCTTTTTCCGCATAATGTTTTAAAACACTGCTATGATCTATGTAGAACGATATAGGACTCTAGGAATTACGAAATGCTGAACTTTATTGAACATATCGCTCGAGTGGTGGCATCCGTCTCAACTGCTTTCCAGTAGTCTTCGAAAGCAGTCTAAAAAAGTAAGAGTCCCTGTGCTAAATTCCGCTATTTATTTGATAGTCTATGTCGTTCAAGAAGTTATAAAACGCTTCTAGTCTGCCACGTCTCATTATGACAAATGTGTCATTATCGTAACGCCCCTACAATTCTGCTCTAATATCTTCCATACTGAGTGATTTTGTTTCGATTTCTTTTGCTTATTTGGTCTAAAATCTTTAACTTACGGTAAAGATACCTTATGTCAAAAGGGCATCTAATGCCATAAGTATAATTTTAAACGCGTTGGTAATACGGATGATATAGAATGGGTAGAAGTCTACAAACGGCCTCGGGGATTACCGTTAGACTACTACTAATGGTGTATATAGATTCAAGTTTATATAATGCTCTGGTGTGCTTATTTGGCAAACAGCCAGGGAACTTCACACATTCATCGAAGATCATGAGAGGCGTATCAGCAAATGTCCAATGGATAATTGGGTGTTTTAGGCATTAATAAAGAACTCAGCATTAGGTGAACATGTGTTGGAAACTGGGCAACATCTAGATGTACTGAGTTGTAGCATTTAACACGTGCACGCGGAGTTAGCTGAAAACACCAGGGCAGGAACACACATGGTCAAAAAATAGACGTAGCTGAAATCTTTATAATATGGCGCTCGGTGTTGCCACAGACAGGTATTAATTAAGGTTGTAATTCTGCATAATTTTTAGTTGATTTTGAGGTTTATACGCATTTGTTCACGTTTAGGTGTGTACGTGTGAGTCACTTAGGCCACCCAATCTAATCTTTGTCTACACAAATCGACACCGCTAGGATTTCAATAGACTTTTCAGTGATAACCAAATAGATGTGTCGGCTTCTAGTGCTACTTAATCTCGTTCGCTGTTCTGACTAATACCATTGGTCTGATAAACGTTGTGTATCAGAAACGTTACCCCAAAACCCCTTCAACCGATTGCTTTCGTATTTATTTTTATCATTACAGTTGAATTGTTCTTGATTAGTTTCTGTACGGGAGTTTTCTGACTTGCGTGGGTTCGGATGTTTTATATACTCTTCTTACACCTCTTTGTATCTTATCTTCTTATCTTAGATTTTAATCCAATCCGACAAATTATTGCACACCACGGTCATGATCTAGCGAGCGCGAAACAGGAGTCTAGGACTTTCCGACATGCTGAACCTTTCAAATTATCTCGTACAGACATGTTTTTACATCACTCAATTTGATGTACACACGACGATTTTCGCGGCATTCAGAAATGTGTACGTTATAATGTATGAAGTGTGACACTAAAGGAAGCATATATTTCCGCTTACAGAGTAGGCTTGTTGTCTTAGTTTAGCTAAACTATTGGAGCTGCTGCGGCTGACATGTAACTGCTTGAAAAGCTGAAGTGAAGTCTATCACTTCAGTTGACGTCGCATCTTAAGTTCTTAATTTTTACTACTGCCAAACTATTGGCAGCAGTCAATATTTGAATTTGTTCAACATCATTCATACAAAGGTCACCAAATGAGACGATGATAGCGTGACACCCATTGCGATTTCCATGCCGTGAGAAATTGTGAGCAACGCGCTATGTGAATTGGTTTCTTCGGCTGATCAGCTTGCAATTAGTTCCCGTCAAATCGAATACACCGGGCACCAAATTTTGATTCGGGGGTCACTGTTAGATAGTGCCGAAGAATGTGAGCTTCTATTAAACCCTTGGCAAAATTTCCTCAAGTTCTTCGAAAGTCTACGTTAACCACGCAGATTTATAAACCCAAATTCAAGAATTTGTTTCAAAATTTCAAGTCAGGTATAACTTTTCTGACCAGCTTGTAATTTGATCTGAAGTAACAGAGAACGTGTTCTGAGAGCCGTTTCTGGGTACTGAACATCAATTTGAGCAGGTGGAAGGTGACTGTGGAGGAGCAGCAAGGTATGCTGAAAAGAAGAAGCAGATGGAGTCGTTCCTTGGAGCACTTGTTTTTCAGTGGGGAGAAAAATAGAACGTAATGAAATTGTTAAGAGGATGACTACATGCTGGCGATCCCGTGATTCTGAATAAATTTTATAAAAATTATTTTATCGGTCTGCAATGCAGTTTTGACATTTCGCTCATGTCAACGGCAATTTGACAACATTGTTGCTCTAAAATTATTCGAAATTGCACCCTAATACGTTCAGGAAATGCTAATACAATCATATTCTCATTTTGAAGCGGTTTTCAGCTAACAAGACTCTGATCCGTTTATAACCGATTGTGTACTAGCGTTCGCTTTCAAATCGTTAATTGTTTAATATATTGTGGTGCTCGCGTTTCCATCTCTTACACATCACAACCGGTTTCTGGCTGTTTGCCTTCCTTGAATCAGGTGGAGACAGTAAGATCTGGTTCAGTCAGCCTTGAAACACTGGTAAACTAAGTTATACTTGAATGCCACTGTTGGACAGGGTTCTTAGACACATTCTTGCACATTTTGGTAGTATATAAAACTGATGAAATTATTAAGCTATCTCTCTGAAAGTGCGTTCCGCAAACGGCGCATAGTTTCAAACAAACATCAGGCAATGAAATATTGTCCTCTCTATTCTGAATGCTCAACGATCAATGGGAATTGTTTTAGGTTTAATTTCTTAATTCCTTAATCCATTCCCATAAATTCACCAAATCATTCCCCCCAGACGATAAAGCAACCCCCCAACGGTTTGAAGGTCGCGACATTTTACCGTTCTTGACCTTTCGTTAAACATTGACTCACGATCTAGTATGCCTTTGAACAGAAAACGTAATTTATAAATGTGTTCCCGTTCGATTATGACAAAATTTCTCGGTAATTCCGTTTTTGAGCTACGTGTTTTTTATAAAAAAAAATCCAAATTAATTGCGGCTTCAAATTTGAAACTTTTTCGTGATCGAACTTATAAAACAATCTCGGTTTTTGCCGTTGATGTGGAACCCTTATTCATCAAAACGGTATAAACTATGATTTTAAGGTGTTTAATTGTTTAGAAAGGATTTGGTTTAGCAATAACTCTAGGTTGAGATGAAAGTAGAATTGAAAACCTAAACTGAAAGTAGATGGCACGGGGTATCAATATTAGGGAAACAAATGATTTGCTAAGAACTCATCCTATTTAGTCTCAAAATCACGCAAATCATTTGAGTAGGTGACAGTTGAAGGTAAAGTGTTACGAGTAAAACACATGGACTGAATAGAAATGTATTAACAGAGATGGGTTACCACCAACATCTATCCGTATTTACGAGAGTTTAGTCTGTACCGACCGCGTAACCTGTGGATGGGAAACCCAGAAAATTTTTTGCTTAGTTATCTTGCTTGTAAAGCACTTATTTTGATGAATCACCAATCATAAGTTCGCCCCCAGTACTTCGACCACATACTTTTAGTGAATGTGACAAATCATGAAATTTGAAAACTGAAATTGCTTGATGTAGGTTGTGAAATGAACATTCTTTATTAGTGAGATCCCTGTTCAATAATTGCGTGCGCTTGCCAGTGTTGTGTTGTATACCTACTTGGAGCCAAAATGTGTAAGCGATTAGCATATCATGGGTGAAAATCAGGCCAAGATTACACGCTAGGTTTCAACTTTTCACCACTTCGAGAATGAATATATTCGTAAACTCAAATTCTATATTTCTATCACATTGCTACACCTTGTCTATATCAAGTTCAACCTCGTCATTTTTTAAGGGTAGAAATAAGTCGAAACTCACTGGGGTCTAACAACCATTATCAATTTTTTTATACCTTCTCTACATGGGCAAATTCGTATTATATCAGCCAATGTACAGTTGCTGAATATATTACACGTTTTTCATACAAGTTTGTGATTTCGCACATTGAAAGGCGAAAATTTATCTCTGTCTAGAAACCGAGTTCAGCTCCACTATAGCAAGAAGATATCGCGAATGCTTCTTTCAATCAATTTTACATAGCTTACTTGAATTTGTTCTCCGAGCTTGTTAAGTTTGCATCGGACGTTTCGTTGCCAGACTAGGCAACATAAATTGACATTTGTGTATGCTGGCATAAATAATCAAGTTGAGCTTGTAAGCCATTGTTCGATAAGGTTGGCACGACCAATCTGTTCGATAACATGTGCGTAAAAACATTTAAATGGAGTTAAACCTGCGATCATGAACAAGAATGCTCATTTACATGCATTGCCATCACACACGCCCCACGAGCGGTTTCGTGCTGTTTGCACTCATCAGGTAGGTACAGTAGGATCAGGATCCACATGCAATGAAGCAGTGGAGGAAGGGTTACCAAGATAAGCGCTTGGTCGTGCCAACCTTATCCAACAGTGACTTACAAGCTCACCTTGTTTACCATTTCTTCACTGTTTCAAGGCACGGAAATCCTGATCGTACTGTGCTTATCTGACGAGTTCAAACAGCACGAACTGGTCGTAGAGTGTGTGACGTCAATGCATAAAATGAACTTTCTATTCCATAAGTAAGTTGTATTTTTGGTAAAGCTTGCTGGAAGCGTACGAGAGTTTACGTAGTTATTGACTTCCACCTTATGTCTGTTTCCAGAAAGCAAGCAATTTAACTCAATTCATGTTTTCAATTTTATGCACATAGATCCACGGGTGGGTTAGCTGGCCTCATTTTTTTCTTGAATCACGCTAGTCGGAATAGAGATAGTTGCAGATCGTTTGACAGTGATGTCCTTACCTTCAAACGCCGTAGACGATAAGATTGTTTCTGGGCATCTACATCATCTTTCATAGTTGACACCTAGGTTGTCACATGACGTCGTTGCCAATCACGATCAAGTTTAGGATAGGAGACGAATTTCGTGAAGCGCTTTGGTTACTCGGTCGGACAACCAAGCTTGTCAACATTCAGGATTCAAGATTTATGGTTGAAGAAGCAAACTATTTATAAACTATCCCATATATGGTATATATATATATATATATGACCACATATTTGGGATAGTTTATTAATAATTTGAGGCAACATTAGGATTTGCTTTCATGTCGCCGAGTTTCCATAGCTTAACTGTTTGAGTTTACCAAATCGGCAGGTAGGGAATTCCATACAAAACGCACTTACTTTACTTTACATTACTTTTGTGCGACTATCTCCTCCTGGAGGATGAGTCGTCTTCGATGAAGGTTCTTGGGGATTTGGGTGCGGCTTCCCCAGCACCACTCGGCGTTTGTTTGAGTCAGCTTCTTTAGCCTTTGCACAACCAAGTGCGGCCTGCAAGGCAGCAGGGAGTTGCCAGAAAGAGGTGGTCTACCAGCTATGTTCCAGTTTCTTCCTCAGGGTTTTCTCCCGGAACCTTTCCCGAGCTTCGGGTACCCCGCAAAGCAGCGGAGGGTTTAAATCAGCAGGGTTTTCCTTCCCTTATTTAATAAATGCCTTTCCAGGCTAACGGCTCCCATCTGCCCGAAGCAAACTGGTTTTCAGGCGCCAGTCCTCCCCTTCGCGCCCCTCTTCTGTTGGTAGAAGAGTTCCGCCGGGCTCGGGGAGCCACTCGTGCAGGCCAGAAGCTGGACTTGGTTGTCAGAGGCTATTTGAGACGCGTGCCATATGAGAGCATTTTATAAACAGTGGGAGCTTATCCCCACTGCCGCCCCTTGCTATGACAACATTAGGACAAAACGCACGCACCGACTAAAAATACCTGAGGCAGTTCAGTTTGGAGTGTGATGTTTCCAACTTGCAACCATCACCATGGAAGTTGCTGGAAGTTCGAAGGTGGAATAATTTATCCGGGGAGTGGGAAAGAGTAGAAAAGATATTGTATGCGAGGATGAGATCATCTCACATTTTCCTCTGTGCAAGCCTCCTCAGCTCTAGTCGTCTTAGTCGCTCGACATATGGCGCATTTTCAAAACCATTGACAAGCTTAAAAGCTTGATGATATAAGCGGTCTAGAAGCAAAATATACTTCTCGAGTTATTGCATCCAGACATGGGCAGCACAGTCTAGAACCGGATGTATATAAGTGTTCATCATGCGAGGAAAACAACCTAGTGTGAAACGTCCAAATATCAGCCGTAACATGCCTAGCATCCGAGACGCGCGTTTGTAAACGGCTTCGCATTGTAGACTATTTTTCATACTACCACAATTACAGGCAACAAGGTCGTTTTCTTCCACTGTGTACTCCGAGCTTGTATTTATAGGAAAAGCCTGGATCGCGACCAATCTGCGTGACCTTAGACTTTTGCCTTTTCAAAGGCAAGTTGTTTTCTGATGACCAGTCGTAAAAACCATTCGGGTCATTTTGAAGAAAAATAAAATCATCCGCATTTCTGATTTGCCTCCGTATTTTATATCACCATCAAACAAAACAATGTTACTGTCGTTTGGTATTGGCAAATCGTTCATATAGATCAGGCACTTTATTGGTCCAAGCATTAATCCGTGCGAAAAACCGCTCTTGATCGATTTACTTCGATAATAGGCCATCCACACTAACTCTGACGTGTCTGTTGCTAAGGTAATCACGAATCTATTCATATATTTCCCCCAAAATACCGTGTTTCTGTAGCTTGTTTAAGAGTAACTTAGGATCGACTTTGTCGAAAGCTTTAGAAATGTCAAGGTAGTATGCGTGAATACAGCCACATGCATATACAACACTCGTCCTATCATCTAAAGTTTATCAGAAAACTTATTAGACAATAAGGATTTCTGCGGAATCCGTGTTGGGCAACTGACAAAAGTTCGTTCCTTTCTAGATGTGCACTATTTCTGAAGTTATTATTCACTCAAAAACGTTTGATACCGAAGACAGCAATGTCACCGACCTGTAATGTTTGACATCAGAACGGAAACCTCCATTGTAAATGGATGTTATTTGTCCCAGTTTCCGGTCTTTTGGTACACGATCAGCTTGGAGCAAATTAATAAAGATGTGAGATAGAGGTTCAGACAGATGCGCATGGCAGGTTTTGAGCAGCATTTTAGTTATCCCATCTGGTGCCGGAGATTTCTTTACATTTAATTTTCATAAGTCCTGCGCTACCACCGTCGGTGTAATCAATACTTCATTCAAACGCGGTCCGTCAAGCTGAATGATGGATTCCTGAACGGGCTACGTAGATTTTGGCGCAAAAACTGGCATGAAAGTCTGCTAATAGATCAGCAGTCTGTTTAACGGATTCAGTGTAACCAGACGAAGTTTTCAAAGCCCAAACTCCTGGTTTAATATTCGTTCTATCTGAGAAATCAAATGCGATTTAAAATCTTGTTTATCATCTTAAATTAAGCGGATAGCTTTGTTTCACAGTCGTGTATATTATGCCCATGAATCGGCTGTGTTTGAAGAAGAAGAAGAAGAATTACTTTATTCGTGTTCACGAATTTTCAGCATTAGCCTTATGAAACTACCATGTACTTGCCCTTTGTTTCATCAATATTTAGTCCTACTGCGTAGTTTAAATTTATCAAATTGAAAAGATTTTTCGGAAAAAAATATTAAATGTTCGTCCAGTATAGATTTCGGGTGCTGTAAAGGAGAGCCAATGACTATGCAGATCGGATTAAACCAGTTGTGAAAAACTACTGCATTGTAAATCAGCACACAGAGCCTGGTAGTTCTGCACCTAGCGCCACAAACGTGCTCGCTTCGTCTGATTGGCGGTTTATAGACAATATAATCTACAGCGGTAGGATCTGATCTAAGTATTAGGTTCAAAGTAGACGGTCGTTTATAAGCGGGTGCGTAATCCAAGACTGTCCGAAGTTGATAGTCAAGTGTCTCTGATGGATGATCATCCCGACTGTAGAGCTTGGTAAGTTTGAAATCCCCGATTATCAATATTTCTGTCTCGTACTTCGTCACAGCGCAAACCATCAATCAGCTTATTTTTCAGGTTATTATGGTTTCATGCTCCTCAGCAGGTTAAACAGTCCAATCCAGGAGTTAAATTATCTACCGCAACGCTAACTGCGAAAGATAGTACTCGATCGATCGTTATCATTTGCAAGCAAGTGGCGTGATCTACATTCAGCAGCCCACCCACCTAGGACATGACGGTTTACACAGTGCCTTCAAAGTGAGCGGTCAACAGCAAGTTCTTCCCAACTCGTAGTGTCAATGTCGACAGCTTTCATATCTATTTTGCATACGTCTTTGTACAGAAAATGCCCAAAGGTCGACTTCCTGATTTCAACTAGCCATGGTGTAGATATTTGGAATACGACTATTTTCCATTCTGTACACTTGACCCAGCCAGTGAAAGCAGCGCTGACGTAGTAGGATGCACATTATCTGTAAACTAGCTTTAGAAAGCATTTCAGCACGCGTTACGTTTTCAATGTATTATATGTTCAACATACGACGGATGCTTCGTAGATGGAAAGCATTCAGCTTCCGTTCGTGTCTCATGTGAATGGCCCAGGTTTCATTGCCGTTATGTAAAGCATTTTGTACGCAGGTGCTGTTTACCATAATCTTTGTCAACTTGGGGTTGCCCTAGACACAAGAATTCAATCGGGACAAAATGACAGCTGCTCTGCCAATTTGCTTATCAATCAATGTGTATCTGCAATTGTTGAACCAAGGTGTGTGAAATGTTGTACTTGTTCGCAATGTAGTGGAAAATGTTTGTGACAGATCGGGGAATCATAATCATGAAAAAATAAAGTTTGTAATGAATCTGTGAGAGTAGTTTATTGGTAACGTTTCGCTTCTGACACAGAAGCTTCGTCAGTACGAACAGAGATCAAGCTTAAATTGCATTCACCTGACCAATCATAAGCTGGTTAAGAACTGCACAGTCCATGGTGGGTTCTGCGCTCGTTAAGAAGGACAGGCGCGTTCAATATCAACTGACGCACCACCACCCCTACGTGCCGTATAATCCCTAATTCAAGATTCAAGATTAACCATAAATCTTGAATCAATTGTTTTAGTCTGGGCAAGTGTGAATGACATCTGCTGACAGATTAGCGCGATTGCGTAATCGGTGCGCACACTAGGGGTTACGCACGTTAATGTTTATCCGCTGCAGGACCGGACGCCAGATTTTGGAGATATCAGCCCCATCCACCTTATTGACAGCATTCTTACCAGCCTTTGTTATCTCAACCGCCTCAGCGTGAAGTCGTTCCATGTATGGTGTTATTCCCCGCCTTATCACTTCTACGTTATCAAGATCTACGCTGTGACCGGTGTCCAGCACATGTTCAGCTAGTGCTGAATCTCTTGTCAGTGTTTGATATTCACTGGAATTGCGTGGCTGCTTACCGATTCGATTTTTGTGTTCACTTATCCTAGTACTGAGTTCTCTGGATGTTTGTCCGATATATACTCCCGAGCAACCCTTACAGTTGATTTTATATACGCAATTCGTCGCGCAGCCTGAAGGTGTTTTATCCTTTAGATGCGTTAATAAGGAAAGTAGCGTTTCTATCCCTTTTATTCGTTACTCGTATACCTGCGTTATTCAAGATTCGACTTATTCCCTTAGACGCTTCCTTAACGTAAGATATACAAAGTGTTGCACGCCAAACTTTTTCCGTTTTGGGTGCTGGGTATTTAATCCGTTTCAGTTGGCGTTTAATTAGGCTCTTCGGGTAACAATGATCAGCAAGTCGACGACTAACTTCTTGATGGGCTCGCTTTTTATCGGTGGCATCACTGCACAA
Source organism: Atriophallophorus winterbourni (assembly GCA_013407085.1). Classification (NCBI taxonomy): domain Eukaryota; kingdom Metazoa; phylum Platyhelminthes; class Trematoda; order Plagiorchiida; family Microphallidae; genus Atriophallophorus; species Atriophallophorus winterbourni. Next base: position 2,234 of record JACCGJ010003899.1, on the reverse strand, counting down.
GCGTTTAACTTTGTAGAACAGCGATTTCGCAACTGAATTAAATACTTTTTGGGGGTGCGCTGATGAGTATCGCAAGACCGCATCTGTGTCGATTGGCTTACGATAGACCGTAGTGCTTATTTTGCCATTCTGCTTTCGCGCGAGACAGTTCAAGAATGGAAGTGTCCCTTCTGTCGACTCAATCTCCTTTGTAACTTGGATTTTGGGATCCAGGTTGTTAAGGTAAGTATGGAATGCTTCCAATCTGTCACGTTTCATGATGACGAATGTATCATCGACATAACGCCACCATATCTTTGGCCGAAGAGCTACATTTTTAGAGCTAACTCTTCAAAATGCTCCATGTACATAACACTGGGGAAATAGGTGAACCCATCTCTAAACCTTCCTTTTGCTTATATAACTGTCCATTAAACAAGAAGTGGTTCATATTCAGACAAATCGCTATACCGTTAACGATTTGCTATACACTCAAGTTTGTACGATCTGCCAATGTCGCGTCTGAATTAAATGCATTTTTTGCTAATTCTAGAGCGCTCGTGGTGTCCACGTTCGTGAACAAGGCGCTTACATCGAAGCTAACCATCATTTCATCCTCGTCGAGCGTTATTGTACTCAAACGACGAACGTTATCAAAAGAGTTCTTAATGAAAGAATCCCTGTTCCCGACTAGTGGTTTCAACAAATGAGCGAGATGTTTCGCCAATTCGTGCGTTGGGGATCCAATGCCATCGACGATAGGTCGCAGAGGGACGCCCACCTTATGTATCTTCGGGAGCCCGTAGAACCTAGGGGTCTGAGCAGATTTCGGGTATAGCCTGAACCATAATCCCTGACCTAGTTCCTCCTTAATTCCACGCAAGTATCTCGAAATCACCCGCTTACGGTTATTCATAATCGACGTGGTTCTCCTGCTGTCCATAACTTCATAGGGACCTTCCGCAAGGTGTGATTCAACCTTATTTCTATAATCACATTTTGAGAGTATTACTGTGGCCTTGCCTTTGTCGGCTCTAGTGATCACTATTCCCTCTTCTTTCCGCAAATTAAAAAGTGCTCGCTGTTCATCTTGCGTAATGTTGCACCTTTCTGGCTGTTGTTTCTTAATAATACTGGCTATACAGTTGCGTAGTGCGTCTGCCTGTGTTTCCGGTAGCTGAGTCAAGGTAGATTCTACGCATGGAATGATATCTTCAGGTTTTAAAACCTTTTTACTTAGTGAGAAGTTTAAACCTTTTTCCAACAATCTTTGTTCGGTCTGCGAGAGCGGCCTATCTGATAAGTTAATTACTTTAGAATATTGTTTGGCACTGTTATCAAAAGAACTAGTAGAATTACATTTATCCTTAGATGTTAAAAGAGTGGCGAACTTACGTTTCTGTTTCTCTCTCATTTGCTTCAAACAACACGAAGCCAGTTGTGGTTTGTGTGTGTGTGTCATGGAAATGCATGCAACTACAGATTTTTTGTTTAAACCCATACAACTGTGTGATTTCACACTGGATTTGACAATATGGTCGCGAAAGTTTCTATGTTCAAACGTTCTTAGTTTCACTACGTGAGGATCCTGATCGCATTGTACATGCCTGATGAGAGCAAACAGCACGAAACCGGTCGTGACCTAAGTGCGCTCGCGTGTCCAGGTCTGATTGTGGTTTCTTACATATCTACAATTATATTCCATCAAATGAGGTCACTTACCTGAAAGCAATTCGTTTCCGCATTTGAATCCCGTGATATTTTATGAGCAGCTTCAATTCGACTTTTAAATAACCAATAATCACACCACTATAATATTTTCAAACTTGTGGCTCATTTTACGAACGCTATGGATAAGTGCGTGAAATATCGAGCATTCATTCATTAATTCTTTCAAAGCTCAAGTTATCGGATCTTGCTGTTTGCACCGTTAGATCAAGGCCCGAATACAGCAATGCAGTGCTTTCTGCAAATGGGGATTTCCCAGCGTGAACAGTTTGCGCTTATGTTGTTGGCCTCCGTCGGTCGATCTCGACCATGGATGTACATCACATCGCATGAATGTCATGTTTTGCAACTTTTTGAATGACTAAACAGTCCGATTCGGGAGGAACAATCTCTCCCGCAGCGCTTGCAACGATAGTCAGAACTCTGATGTATTGCATCAGTTGCACGCCGGCGGCGTGATTTGCGTTTAGCAGCTAAGAGCTGTATTTGCTCCTCCCCGGCTTGCAGACGACGCTTTACACAATGCC
>JACCGJ010003898.1:0-14235 GCA_013407085.1 Atriophallophorus winterbourni | reverse complement strand
TAAATGATTACAGAATTTTATCAGTAACAACAGGATAACCTTGAGCTCACCTCACAAAGTTTGATTTCACCGTGCATTAACGTTTATTTGCCAGTAGGCCTGATTCATAAGGTTAGTTTTAAATCTAAAAAAATATGTTAATATATTTCGATGCTATTTGAGTATTATTTTGCTTTTCGTCTCTGGAGGTTTACTGAACTAACAAGAAGCATACAATATTCTGTTGGTCACACATCTCTCGAATAAAGACTTGTTTGTGTGAACAAGCAACACTTAATGAATGTCAAGCCACTGCAAGATTGTCTATCCGAAAACATCACAGAAATTGTCGCTTCTGCAGAAACTTTTCCGGAAGTTTTCAAAGTATACGATTCCCTTATAACAAACAACTACGTGAGACCCACGATGATATATGCCCTTTAAGTGTGATCATCGTGGCATAAAAATATGTTAAGACTTTGCAAAGAATATGCCACAAAACTTGTCGCTGGTTTCAACCGGAAACTTTACAACAAGCGACTCGCAAGCCTAAACTTATTCGATTATCCAAGTCCTCGAATCTGAAGGGATTTGATTGAGGTTTTCAATATTTTGACAATCGCAATTCACAATTTGCTAGACCTTGTTAATCTCATATATTGACCTCGGCTGTAACTCACTCACGAACCAAAGTGCAGACAACATTTTGGCATGCGATCTTGTTTATCGTCGATCAGTCTACTTGAGTATGCTGTGAGCTCTCCAAATCAAAACCTGTTTAAAATAAATCTTGATGCCTTTCGGCCCCTTACCCATGCCTAGGAGAAAACTACACATTAGGGACACATGAATCTACACGTGTCAACCCGCTCTGCAAACGAAAACGATATTTACCTAATTCTTGAGCTGTTCAGGAAGTAACCAAATCGCTTTTTCTTTTTGCACTGTCCGTAATTTTAATATTCTGTGGTGTTTTATACAGTCATATGCTTTTTAGACCATTAAAATTGGATCGATTTGAATAAACTTTCCAGGCATACACCGACTCTATATTAGATATTGTGGTGTTCTGGTTCCCTATGAAAAAAACAGCAAATGTAGTAAGGTAGCCTAAAATGTTACGCAAGTAGCGGTAAACCAAACAATATTGAAACCAGCGGCCAGTAGCTTTAACCAGTTTAACGATCTAAGATTCACTAGACTTAATAGAGCACTGTTAAAATATCGATTTAATTAAACTATAGATTAAATAATTATCAGAGAGCACAGATCAAACACAACGGACATTTAGCAGTATTATTCTTATAATGATATCATTTCAAAGTAGAATTACAATCATATTAAACATCTGTTAGCATATTAATGATTGTAAAAAGCTTTCAGTTTCGTTTCGTCAGACAATTTTTTGATTGATAACATATGGAGCTTGATAGCTGCTTCATACATAATGACATCAAATTATTCAAGGTAATTCGTTGCTCACATTTTATGAGAAAATTAAGGATTTAGAGTTGCTTACCACTTGTTGTTTATGTTACAGAGCGATTAACACTGATTGCATTCATGGACATTTTGAATATGTGAGCAGGACCAAAGTCCTTGGTCAAGGGATTGTATCGCCTCCAATCATCACTATTGGAAACTGTCAGCATGAACCAGTACATCATTTCACATATCTTGGTTCGACCATTGCGGATAACCTCTCGGTAGACACTGAGATTGATAAGTGTATTGGCAGAGCAACTTTCATTTTGTCCCGATTGAACTCTCGTGTTTGGGTTAACCACAAGCTAACTGTAAAGAAGAAGATGATGGTGTACAGTGCGTGCGTACTAAATGCTTTACTGTATGGCAGTGAAACCTGGACCACCCATGCAAGACACGAACGGAGGCTCGATGCTTTCCATTTATGAAGCACCAGCCGCATCTTAAGACATATAGTGGATGGACAAATTAATGGATGATGACGTCCATCTCAAACTGATCTACATAACATTTTCACTTTACTACGAGAGAGCAGAATTAAAAGTGTTCATATTGCAAAAGATTTGCTATACGGTGAGTTAAAAGCAGGAAGTTCGAAGACGTTGGATAGAGGGATATGAAAGCTCTTGACATTGACCCGACGAGTTGGGAATAAGTTACTCTTAACCGCTCAATTTTTAAGCACTGTATAAACGGTGATCAGAAAACTGGATAAAAGCAGAAAATGCTCTCGGCTGCTAATTGTCAGACTGCAAACGACATCGTTCGTCAAAGTAGTTACTTACTTACTTACTTTTGTGCGGCTGGATTAGCCGGCTTCATAGATGTCTCGGATCGCACCAGCCCACGCACGTCGATCGGAGGCGAGATCGTTGCAGATCGTGATCCAGTCTCGTTCCCACCTGCGAACTCCGTAGACGGCACGCAGACCCAGGTTGTCTACATCCTCTTTCACAGTTGACAGCCAGGTTTTCACTTGACCACCTTGCCGCCGACGCCAGGTGCGAACGGGTTTGGGGTCGAGGACGAGTTTTGGAAGTGCTGTGTCTGTCTTTCGGAGGACGTGGCCAAACCATTGCAGCCTTCGCCGTTGTATGTGAGCGGAAAGTGGAGATAGTCCGCTGCAACGCTCTCGTACGGCTGCGTTAGATACTCGGTCAGTATATCGGATGCCCAAGATTACCCTGAGGCACCAATGGTCGAACACTTCTAATGTGCGTACATCCTGTGACCTTAAAGGCCATGTCAGAGTACTAAATATCGATTTGAGCGCTCAAGGAGGGATTGTTCCTCTTGAACCAGACTGTTTCGTCATTTGAAAAGCTGTGGAGCATAAAACAATCATGCGCCTATGGATTACATCCTTTTGTGGTTATCAACCGAAGGAGGCCAACAACAACTTGCAATAGGCTCGTTATGATGAGATGTAGTTTAAAAACCTTTTCCTTTATGTTTTAAGCCATTTTTGAAAGTGTTAAATCGGTAATCGAATTACTTTGGGTTTTTTGTATTTATTGATACGCTTTTTGGCATAGACACTGAAGAAAAAACGACTGCAAATGCTTGCAAGTATTTTCAGCATATAAACAAATGAAAACACAAATTTCCGAAAAAATTAACGAATAATTATTAAAGGTTCACTGCCAATTTTTTTCTTTTAGACATTCCGAATAATTTATTGAAATCTGGCACAGAAGAATTTGAAAAATCCCACTTCGCGAACGAAATATTTCGAGCGAATTATCTTATTCACGGCAGCACAAAACAAATTTTGATTGTCAATGACGATCAAGAAGGATTTTCATGTTGAATAACGCGCAAAATTCCAAGGAATATCAGAACCAAACATAGATTTGTCAATAAATGCGGTACTGTATTGAAACTATCAATATTTAGGAAAAAACTACCTTAATTATAGGGATCAAGCGGGTAAAAAATATGGGTCAATGTAGAAAAAATATCAAGTACGTACCAAGTTACGTACAAGAGTCAGAATCAAATCAAAGTTCGACCGATGGTACCTCCGACGCAATCGAGATTTGGACAAATTGGGCACAGCAAATCAAGGTCAAAATAAGTAAAAGGGTTCAAAAAGCTATCAGGTAATGGCAGGCCAGAAAAGCGGTGTGGATGTTAAGATTGATGGAACGGATAGAAGCAACAACATTTCGTAATACACACATAATCAGATTCATTTCAGATTCTCTAAATTGTTCACAAACGAGATTGTTGTGAAATGACATAGATAAATCGTTCGCTCTAATTATTTTTTAAGTAAATGAAGCTGAACCACGGTGAAATTACCTTACGTGTTAATCGAATCAAAATAAAACTAGGTCTCAAATGTTTTTAATTTTTACTTACTCGTGAGTAGTAGATACTTGTTCGATTACCAAAATCTTTTAATTCAAAGCACGGATTTTTGCATACAGATACAAATAAAAAGATTCTGTCAACAATAAATGTTACGTATATATAAATCGGTGCTTTTGACATCTCAATTTAAGTTTGATCAACTCAGTGAGTAACATAGACTGAGTCCTTTTTAAGATTTTTCTGTCCACTAAATTTTACTAATCAGGTAGGCGTTCACAATCAATCAACCCCACCTAATCAGCATAATTTCAGTCCGTGTTTGCTTGTTTTGGTCCAAATAAGTTGGCAGCTAATTTTGTGTGAACAAAACCTTTCTTGTGCGACCGAAGTGTGCATCATTGTTCTTGTCTAATTGTCAAATCTTGAGAAACAACCACCGGTCAGCGGGCACATATATGTCGGCCAAGTAAACAACGGAAATATTCCCAATTCAAATGCAAATATTGCGCACGGAGAGACGAGTTGTCTCCATTTTGCTGTGTTGTATAGACACGTCTGTGCCTGGATGTAACAGGTAAACCTGGCTGTCAGAACGACGGCGTATCTTGCGCTGTTATCCAAGAATGTGAATTGAGTTGAGTTAAGAGGAATTGGAAAGAGCAATATGCTCATGGTTCATAAACAAAAATAGATTTCTAGTTTTTCTGAAAAAATGTACTGCTGGTAAGGATTTGAAATAGCCAAGAAGGCATCCTGGATTACAGGAGATAAAAATACAACAATACGTAATACTTCGCAATAGTACACGTGAATAGTGATTTTCGGAACTTTTGAGGAACATTATTCTGGATTTTCCACGTTAGTTTACTGGATAAAATGCTTTAATGATTCGGCTAGCATTGCGTGAATTTAAAACCTTTATCATCAATATGAAAATGAAAGAATTGTCCACTTTTGGCAGTTAGTATATGAACCGTGATGAACCTTTCGATGACGCTAAATAGAATTGTAGAAGAAGAAGAAGAAAAGGACTTTATTCGAGTACACGAATTTTTAGCAATAGTAATAATTTAATCACGCAAAGAGTCTTTTCCAAAAACGTTACGTAAAAATGTGGAAATTCACACTTTTAGTCGCCTCCTAAGATCAAGAATAACTTTTGATTGATCAGCCAAATACCAGGAAATGTAAGGGACAAAAAATTCTTAAATTTTTCCGTTCTCGAATAGGGGAGGAGATATTGGTGTTTATGCGAACGATTTGCCCGCCATGAGGACCTCATGCAGTCGAAAGAAATGACTCTAACCAATCTGTCACATACACGGAAGTGTCTTGATCGACGATCATATCTCGAATTAACTCGGTAAAAGCATAGCTCAGTCGTTCGATAACCTTAGTGCCTCTTTTATCATCATGAAATCCTTTTCAATTAGACCGGGGAAAATTATAGGGAATGCATAGAGGAAGTGCGGAACAATGCAGGAAATAATATAATGTCTAACTACATCAGGTTGGATGAATACGGAACTTTCAAGAACTGTGCAGTCAATTGATCAGTCCAGACTTAACGCCAATGTACTTGAAACAAGTGCTTCTGCTGAACGCAGAGCCATTAAATGAAACTTGAGGAATTCCTTTAAGCAGAGATTGACGTCAATGGCCAACCAAGTTGGATAAGATTATATCTTTACATTGTTGAGGATTGAACGATACACCGCGCGAGGATGACTACTGGCCAATGGTATTGAACATAAATTCTGATGCAGGAGGGTCAGCTCGTCTATTGTGGTCAAAAACAACGACAACGTCGTCAACGTATTTAAGAGTAAGGATAGAATGAAAATGGAGATCAGAAATGTAAACAGAGGGATAAAGAATTGCGTCCTGCAGGACACCGTGAGGGATCGGGGTCGGATGAGAGACTTTGCCATTCACGACAGTACATTGAACACGGTCTCTAAGGTAAGAGGCTATCCATTGAAGTATGTTCAGAGTGACACCACAGTCAAAAAGATTTTAAGCAAAGAATTCCCGAAAACACTGTTGAAAGCGCTGGTGTATGAATGTATGTATGTATGTATGAAAGCACAAGCCCGATCCAGGCAAAGTGCCGCACAGTCAGAGACTGCACGTGGGCTGAGATACTGTCAGGTTGCCCAGGCCTAGACAGATATGAAAAAGGAAATAGAAATGGTAGTGAGACTCCAACGTGATTCAGCATGCAGCTCACTACCGATGGCCAATCAATTTAGCACGATGTTAGCCGCACAGCATAGAAATGCTGCTCATTTGCACATCCGTGCAAATCATTGAAACAACCTTACACGGCTTCCGATTTCGAATCAAGTGAACGAGATACGTGGTCCGTTAGCACAGCAAGTACGTCAACCGTCGAACGATTCTGCTGGTATCCAAACTGATGAGAATCTTTTAGCTGATAGCTCAAAACCATGCGTCAAAGCATAACACTTTCAATTACTTTGAGTAACGGTGACATGCAAGCGATTGGGCGTTAGTTCCTAGGATCATTTATGGGAATCGGAGTTATTCGTACCGGCATCCAGAAGTCAGGCATTACTGATTTCTCCATGCATCTATTAAAAATAGATGAGATAGTGAAAGAAACTTCAAGTACGCATTCCTTCATTAAACCAGGGGATAGATTGTCAGGTCTTACAGCCTTTGAGTGGAATACAGCGGAAAGAGCGCACAAGACTTCCGATGAGCTTGTGAAAGATGTAGTTGAACAAGAAACAGGGGAAAGGATACGAAAGATTCATTCAAAGTATTAACATTAGATACAATACAATTATTTGAGCTGGCAGATTGACGAGCATGAAAAATTCTTGGTGCCTCTGTAAGAGCATAATCCAGACACACTTCAGAACGCGTTTAGAAGTGAACAATGTTCGTAAGAGACAAGAGAGAAAACATTGAAAGATTCGAATGACCGAAGTCTCCAGCAAGTACGAGCAAAGAGTTTTGTAAAGGGGAAAGTTCAATAAGAAGTTTATCAAAAAATGCACGAAAAGTATCAGAATGATAGTTTGGGGCAACATACACATTTTTTTCAAAATGAAGGATTGAAAATTGGAAACATGTCGTGGTGTGCATTCAACAGTCAAACAGAAAACGTCAGTTTTATCACTAGAGGCACCTCACTTTTGTGGAGAAAAGTTATAACGCCACCACCATGATCTGCAATAGGGCATGTCTGATTCAAACAAAAGGATTGGAAACCATCTATTCTAATTAAATCAGTGTCATTTATAGAATGGAGCCAAATTTCTTGGAACATAGTGACACCGCAACGAATGGAATGATTTGAACCTAGAAGAAAAGAGATCTCATCAAATTTAGACCCAGAAGTTCGCACATTCAAATATAAGATAGAATGTAAGAGCCCAAGAGAAATGGCACAAAGTCGACGAAGAACGGTTGGCAACCTGCACGATGCTTCCTTTTCTTTTTCAACGTTTGTTTTGATAAACTATTGAATGTTATCATTTGGGAATTTCGATTCAACAACGCGGCATGACGTCATTCTTTCAAAAATGACCTTTGGTTGACCTGAACACATTGTGGATTTTAGAGCAAAAAATTAAAAAAAAATGTGTGGAAGAATTAATAGTGTGCACGACCGATTCAAAGGCCCCGCTGTGATGCGATGATGCCAAAAATGCATGCATTATAACGTCTTGCTGGATGAACAAAGTTATACTTGAATGCCACTGTTACATAGGGTTCGTACAGCGAATCACAGTGTTCAAACACAGAATCGCATAGTGATTCGTGGTCAATCATTCAAGGCGCTTATGAATGACCAAAGTGATGTATTACTCACATCCCCGCACTGACACTCCCCTACGGGGTTCTGGCTGTTTGCCGTCATCATGTGGAGACAGTAAGATTAGGTTCAGTGAGCCTTGAAACAGTGGATAAGTGGTAAACAAAGTTATACTTGAATGCGACTGTTGCATAGGGTTCGTACAACGAACTACGATGTTCAAACACAGAATCATAGAGTTATTCTTGGTCAAGCACTCAAGGCGATTATCGATGTGTTTAACGAAAAGCCCCTTAACACAAAACATAAAATCATGAATGTCTATCATATCTTGTTGACCTTACCGATCGTGTATGCAAATTGATGATGCACACAGCATCTTTCGCCATTCGAACACACGGGTTAAAAAGGATATCGCTGTTAGCAAATTGCTATCCACTTAAATAGTACGTTTATTAATACACAACTGCATTCTACTCCTCAGACCATACAAAAATCAAACTCTCGAATGTTCATTGTATTTTATTTCTATGAGATGTGGTCTAGTTTGTCAAAGTGAGGTCTTTTGAATCCCGAGTGCTCTTGAGGATAGTTTTAAGCATAACCATACCCACCGATGATCAGCTAATCGAGTCTGAAGCATTTGTCTGGCGCTGTCTATTTTCACTAGTCTGCATCAGTTCTAATCTGAACAATCTTTGCACAAACTCGGTGCTGACTGTTCCAGTTTGGCATCCAGATCCTTTATGACGATGCTGAAGTTACTCTCTGAGTAAAACTCTATTTAAAATTATAGCCTACTATAGAACCTGTTCATTGCAACGTCAACACTTGAAATTGTTTTCGTTGATCGCATTTTTCGTTCCGTATGATGCTACGAACATACGTGTTCCACGTGTTCTTAGGGCGTCTTTCGGTAGCAATAGTGTTGCTCGTTGTGTATGGGGTGCCTTGACCGTTGTTCGCCAAATCTCCACTTGATTCTAGCTGCTTTTATGTTGGATGTGTGTCCGTTAAGTCTCACAAACTCTTAACATGGTATGCTGGTAAGGACGGTAGCGTAGAATAGCTGGAGGATTCCTAGAGTTCACTCACAGCATTTGGAATGGTCTGATCCCAATTCCAATTAACGTGGAAAATGAATTATTCAACTTTTTAAAAGTATCGTTTCGGTATAAAATCTAGCAAGAATGTTTCGACTAAGCCATTTTCGATCTTATCCGAGATTTATTTTCAATGATCATGCAATTAAATATGGGGTGTAAAACCAGTTTTACTTGCGGAACGACGAAGAATTATGCATAAAATCACAGCACATCTGCTTGCTATTTTACCATTGTAGTATTTTAAGAAACGGCGAGTATCAAGTTTGACAGCGGACGACTTGCAGTTATATATTAGGAATGAAAACATCTGTATGTAATCAGTTAGAACAGATTTTGTATTCCGTGGTTCCGCTTCTCATACAAGAGTTTCATCAGGCTAAGGATGAACGAAGGATGGCCATGTTGCATTCCACCTAACTTCTTCCATGACCGTACAACTAAGAATCCTGTAGACCGTTTTGTTTTTTTTGTGCACACATTACGGGTGCTGTAGACTGATGAACAGTGTATGTTGCCATGGTTTTACTGTCCTCCGGTCAGTCGCAGTAGCAACTTTAGTCAGGCTCATCTGGTGTCCAAATTTTCATCGATCTGCTTCCAAATGGATCGAGCCTACGCACTAACCCTTGCTGTCTGGCATAAAGTACATGCAACGAAGTACGCAAAACGTGCAACTACAAATACTACGCCATCTCGGCGAACACCATTGGAACAACATCCTCATCCTGAGCTACGCATATTGTCCTCTATTGCTGAACACGCAAATTTTCTCTGGTCTATCGTGAAACAAAGCCAACACTTCACCCTCAAATATAATGCGAAATACGAAAGGTCATTCGGAAATCGGCGTCAAGCACTGACGAATGTAGCTTGTTTCTCTAACTTACCAGCAAGTATTTGCACAAACTGACGTGAAGGTGAATAAGTGTTGTCTTTCTACAAATAGGCTACTAGCATAACAGCGAATTCGAAAAATAGGTTCATTTCTGATTTCAACAGAGTCTTTTTTCTATGTTTAATATATATATCAGTCAGTCAGTCCTCTCCGTGCCGGGTGGCACATGAGGCGGAGACAACCCCACGCCAGTGGTTCCGGTCTGCCGCTGCTTCCGTTGCCGTCTGCACCGTGAATCCTTCTGCATTTAGTTCGCGTTCCAACCTTCTGCGCTAAGTTTCCTTGGGCCGTCCCCTTTTTCGTTTACCTTACAGAAGCCAGTGAATGGCTACCTTCGTATGCGAGCTGGGATCCATCTTGCAGACCTGACCGAACCATCTCCACCGTCGTCTTTTGAGTAGATTAAGTTAATTCGTATGAGATGCTTAACAATGGTTCCATGATAATAAAACACGGTTTACAATTCTTTGATCACGGTTCGATTTTTATTCAAACTCTTAAAATAATGAAATATTGTGAAGCTTTTGACGGCGAACGGGCAAGGAACTGGTTGTGGAGTGTAAGTGGATGTGAGCACCAGAATACCTTGTTCCATTCCAATTTTGATAGATACCTAAAAGATGTTGTTCAGGTAATTATAATGATTTTGATGATTTATTGCTCTGTAGCATGTTGCTGTTTAAGGCAAATATATAGCTCGTTTATTTTATAATACACACCGTCTAACATCATTATGAATTCCTGTTCGGGATGCAATCTTTCGCACAAACAGTGCTCGATCAATCGCTTCACAACATGCCCTAACGTGGGACCCCACAAGCAAGTTCTGCCTAATCAGTGGAATCAATGTCCAGAGTTTTCATATCTCTCTGACAAACGTTGCAGAACCACAATTGCGGCTTATCCAACGGTGGAATATGACCAAAAATTGGGTGGAAAATGTTTGGAATTGATCGTGTAAGCGCGATCGGTAAGAGCAGGCTTTAAGTCTGGCGAAGATTCTGTGTCAGAAGCGGAACGTTATCCAAAATTTGATCTAAGTGACTACACTAAAATTTTTATCGCAGTCAAATACAAACGTTTTCTGTTTAATAAACATGTGTCAACAAGATTTAGGACGCAGGAAAAAATATACTCACTGAGTTACGCCTTCGGGAACATACTGTTAGGAATCGAAACATCACTATGACAACCAAGCGCCGCGTTCGTATCACTTCGTGATTTCGATACTGGCCCAAGAAGTCGATGGTGTAGAAAAAGAGAAAACATTTATCTCCATCAAATGGAAATTGAAATCGCATCAAATATGAGCATCTGACTCAGGTTGTGACACGTTTGAGTCCAAGGCTAATGAATGTCTACCTTCGCCCTACGATGGAGTATGCGGTAGAGGTCTGGGCTACTTGACTGCCAAAAGACATTGCTCTCTTCGATAAAATCTATCATAGAGCAACAAAGTTAGTGTTGGGTCTTCGAAATGTTTTATACACCGAAAGATTGCGACTTCTGGGTCTATGCGACTTTACCCAAAGGTGGATACGACGCGATATTATTCGGACTTATAGAATTGTGTCTACCGAAGGACATCCATTAAAACACTTGCTTGATGTGTGTGATGGTAAAGTAACACGCTGACATACCTTATGCCTTTATGTTCCAAGTTCCCGTGTTTATTGTCGACGCCATTTTATCGCCGTATTTCTTTGGAATTCCCTACCCCAACATGTGGTAGACTCTCCTTGCCTGGCGGCGTTTAAAGCGAAATTGGACTTACATATGCAAAAGAATAACATTCGTGAGCCTTACATTTGATATTCACTATTGCTTTTATACTATTGTATTTTTCATGTTTTTATTCATACCGTAATCCCGTGGTATTGTAAAGTATTAACATTTTAACCATAAATCCTTGAATCCTTGAATCCTTGACACAGATGCCAATTTGATAATACCATTTGATAATGCGCTTTATTCAATGCTAACCCTCTCTCCTTCACCAAATAATTTGACATGATGAACATTGTCATTTACACCACTTGAGCAAGTTTACTTAATTTTGACCCGAATAAGTTTCACAGGATGTTGCAGTGACCTCAAATTTCCGGTTTGGTCAGTTCACATGGCAAACATTTGGGTGATTACCTTCAAGGTGTTTTCGATTGCTAGTCTGTTTATAAACATGCGTCAGGCCAATTTGTGAATTCCGCAGCAATGCGACCTGGCGGTTATCATCAGGCGCAAAAAAATTGTATGACGTAACGGTTACATACAACAGACTGAAACGTGTATACATGCTGACGGCAAACAGCCAGAAATCGGTCGTGGTGTGTAAGTGCGGGAGATGTGAGCAACACATTACTATGGTCATTCATAATCACCATGAGTGCTTGAGCAAGAATCACTTTGTGATTCTGTGTTTTAACATCATTGTGGCATCCAAGGATAACTATGTTTAACACATATCCACTGTTTCAAGTCTTACTGAACCTGATCTTACTGTCTCCACCTGATGACGGCAAACAGCCAGAAACCGGTAGTGGTGTGTAAGTACGGGGATGTGAACAACACATTACTACGGTATACATGCAAATTCGACATTTATTTTCGTGTAATCAGAGGGAAATGGGTATATGTTTATCTTCAGTTTCAGCAGCATGAAGAAATACGGATTAAATGCATTTACTTCAGTGTACAAGATGCTATTCTGTCGAGGTAATATTTTCAAATAAGCAGTCATCCTGTGATTCCTGTCAAGCTGTCTATGTTCAATACCGTAAAAACTTCTTAATTCTGATGGTATCCGAAAACGGAATACTTTGGGTGAATTAGATTTAAGCGTCAATTAAACTAGCTTCAAGCGCAACTTTAAATTTCAAAGTGAAATCTGACTTTAAACAAAAATTAACCATCAGGCTGTTATTGAAATCTTTCAAAAATATTCCAAACAGTTACCGGTGCTGCATTGCACCGCTTGTGGAAATTAGCTTAGTTCCAACATGGAACTTAAATTTCAATTTACAAATGAGGATTTATCCTCGAATTCGCAAATATATGGGTTTAGCACAAAGTCAGAACGGGGTTCGAATGTCAGGTCACGGATACGCATACCTGATGAGCGGCAATAACCGCGAAACCGGTCGGGTGCTTCCGTCATGCTTTTCGAAACTTGTATACTACTTATTATTAAAATCTGACTTTAAACAAGAATCTTCTTAGCTTCTTCGAGTTAACACAGATCAGAAAAAATGAATACAGTTGGATATTAAACAGATTCAAGATCCAAGATTTTCTCTTGTCTTACGTGAAAGTGAGAAAATACTATCGCCAGTAGTTCACATTTGACCGTGTATACCTCATACGCATTTAGTAACAGAAGAATAATGTTTGTCCAGATTTTGTTTTTACCGCAAGCGAAAGTTTAATGATTGTCAAAACTAGGTTTGGTTGTGCTGATGACCCAGTGGGTGCTAATGTTTCGCTTATTTTGCGATTCCCAAGCCGATCCAACTGTTCCTACTTAATCAAGGTTATACGTGAATGCCACTGTAGCATGAGGTTCGTACAACGAACTACGATGTTCAAACATAGAATCACATAGTGACTCGTGGTCAAGCACTCAAGGCGCACTCAAGGCGCTTATGGATGATATATATATAATATATATTTATCTAGATAATATAATAATAATATATAATTATAGAGAATATATATATATATTTACACTATCATTTGAAAATGAAAAAGTGCCACCCGGTAATGCACGAGAAAAAGAAAGAAAGAAAAAAAGGTACAATATGAGGGGGAATTTTTTTGTCCATTGTTCCACATGTCGATTTTTTGATTTTTTTTCACAAATTTGAGGGGGGAACACAAAATAGAATGCACTCTCTCCACTGTTGCCGGTTCTCAGCCATCGTCGACAGCGTGTCAAGCCACAGACACTCACTATCCCTTGGACCCCACACAGGAAGCCGCGTTCGTCCGACCCGAGCTAAACCCGACGTCAAGCGTTTTAAGGCCTTCTTCCAGGTCAGCGGTTGTCCACCTGAACACCGCCGCCAGCCTGGACCAACCGACAAACGCAGCGCGCGGAAGGGTAGGCGCTCAGGCTTCATTCTCAAGACATGCCCTAGCCAGCGGAGACGGGAACGGTCGATCAGGTCTCGTAGCATCAGGCTGTCCCCACCTAGAACACGTTGCCTCACTTCAACGTTGCTAGTGCGGTGTTGCCACCACACTCGTGCAAGCCTCCGTAAACATCGATGTTCAAACACCTCCAAGCGCCGGAGCTCCTCTGCGCGTACTACCCAGCTCTCGCACCCGTAAAGCAATACCGACCTGACTGAGGCCAGGTAAACTCTCCCCTTGAGTCTCAAACTCACGTCAGACCGCTTCCAGAGATGAACTAGACGGGTGAACGCGAAGCGAGCTCTCGCAATGCGAGAGCCGATCTCACTTTCCAGCCCACCTCCCGCGGCGATGCAGCTACCAAGATAGGTGAACTGTTCCACACAGTCCATACTGAGGTCATCGACCGTCAGAGTGGGCTGCTTATGGATGACCAAAGTGATGTGTAGCTCACATCACCCAAAATTACACTCCACTACCGGTTTATGGCTGTTTGCCGTCATCAGGTGGAGACAGTAAGATTAGGTTCAATGAGCCTT
>JACCGJ010003897.1:0-13398 GCA_013407085.1 Atriophallophorus winterbourni | reverse complement strand
AAACAAAAAGATCTTACAGTGTGTTATGACAGATAGTATATCGTTGATAAATATCAAGAAGAGTAGTGGACATAGAACGCTTCCTTGTATGACTCCGCTTGGAATTGGCAAAGTTCTAGAACGGTAGCCATTTATATCTACCGAAAAGGTGCGACCAGTAAGAAAAGATTTGAACCACGAAAGTAGGTTTCCAGTGATACCTACAGCAGATAATTTTGCGAGGAGTAGATTATGCGGGACCCTGTCGAAGGCTTTCATAATATCAATGAATACAACTATGACTCCAAGGTTTGAATCTAGTGATTGTGTCACGTAATTCAAAAATTCTAGTTGACAAGTGACGCAAGATTTTCTGTTGAGAAATCCGTGCTGGTTTGATATGAAATAGTTTGGCGTCAAGTATGCTAGGGTGGCCTGTCTGACAAGCTTCTCAAATATTCTAGCTAGAAATGGTGTGTGATTGATGGGTCGATAATTGGTAACTGTATGTAGTGATCCGGACTTATGTCGCGGAATGACAACGGAATGTTTCCATTCTAAGGGGAAAGTTCCTGATTTGATAGACGTATTAAAGAGATTGAGTAGTAATAAAAAGAAGTCTTCAGATCCAATTTTGCATATTGCTGGTACGAAACCTGTTTCATCAGGTTTGTAAGAGATTGTAACTTGATTACAAACTTTACGTATGTCAGAGGTATTAATTGTAATTGTTTCTAAAGTATTGCATGTAGGGTGTATGATTACCTCTGGATAAGAGTTGTTATTATATGAAGCATTGAAAAATAAAAGAAATTCTTCGCAAATAGCAGAAGGCTCAGTTATTACTGTGCAATTATTACCATGTTGATCCTGTTTAATGATGTAGTTTATCTTATCTGAATTTTCCGATGCCCCAGCGTTCATTAATTTAGATAATGCTTTCTGTTTTTACTAGACTTGAGGGCTGTAGACTCGTCAGAAATCAGTTTATGGTTCATAATTTGTACTAGTTTGTCAGATAGTTCATACGCGTGCAAAAGGGAAGATATGTCATGCTTATTACGAGCATATGATGTAAAATAAGCAATGCGTTTTTCTAACTTATGAGCTCTACTCGGTTTAGGGTGTCTAGCATGTCTGGTGGTAGATTTTTGTAGTAAGTCACCTAGTTTATTATGAAAGATTTTTGAGGTTACATTGAAATTGTCAGAAAGGAAAAATTCAGTCCAATCTTCGTTTCTAATGAGGTTTTTGAAGATTTTCCAATCTATGTGCGTAATTATATGTGGCTTTTTAACACTAGTTATTATGCTATTGCAACTCAATTCAAAAGATATAATGTTATGATCTCCATTAAAAAATGACGGAGATACGTTCAGGTTTGAAGGTGTGATATTCAAAGTAAAGACAAGGTCAAGGATATTTTTATTGCGCGTTGGTTTATCAACAAACTGTGTAAAACCTAATAGTTTGATGGTATTGGAAAAAGAATTAAGATTTGTGTCGTTGCATTCTACCTGGTTGAGTGAAGGCATGTTGAAATCTCCTGCAATTAATTTATAGCGGCAAGGGTGGATAGAGGCTTCTATAAAACAATCAGTCAAGCGTTGAAGCGTTGAAGAAATAGTAGCTGGTGGATAGTAGATGCATCCAAGTAAAAAGATATATATATATATATATATATATATATATATATATATATATATTTATATATAAGGGAATTTTCTTTATTTCGAAAATTTAATTTTACTGTGAGAATTATATTTTCACACGCACCATTTCCTTCATAACTTTTTCTGTTATCTTCTTTTTTTCAATCTCGGCTCGCGAATTATTTGCATCCTCTTCATTTGATTAATTCAATGCAATCTAGATGAAACTTTATTACTGTGCGACATTGTGCGAAAAAACTAACTTTCTTACCCTTGTAAATTTACCATCCTTTATTAAACGGAAAAATGTTCAAAAATTCCGTTTGATAAGGTCATTCTACAATTTATTCATTTGATAAACTGATCATGTTTTGCATGCCTTGGTTTACCAAGAATATAGTATTATTATTATAAAAGTGAGAGTAGGTTATATTACAGTAGTCAAGAAGCGGTAATACTTACATTTTACAGAGACTTAGTCTACTTTCACGAAGGAGGAATTTTTGATTTATCAAACCAAAATTCTGTCTAGCACCTGCTATGAGAAATCTTACTTGTTCGTTGAAATTGAGAGATGAAGAATATCTAAATCCTGAGTCTTTAATTTCGTCACAAGTTGCGAGTGGTGCATTGTTGAGAATAATACTACCGGGGGGTATTGAGCAGCGTACACCCATGAATTGCGTCTTCAGGGCTGAGAATTCTAAACCCCACTGTGAGCCCTAACTTTAAAGGGTTGAAAGATCGTCGTTGAGAGAGTCTATAGCCCGTGATATCTCTATGGCTGGGAAAGCTAAAACAAGTTTAATATCATCCGCAAAGATAAAAAGCTTTGATTTTTTTACGGAATCTTGCACATCAATAATATATATAAGAAAAAGGAGGGGACCTAGTACGCTACCCTGAATGACTCCACTTGGTATAGGTTGTGTTTCAGAGGATATGCCATTAACGGAAACGGAGAAGGTGCGATCAGAAAGATATGAACAGAACAAATTGAATAGGGATCCGGAAATACCGAGTGATGATACTTTTCGATAAAGAGAATGAGGAACCTGATCAATTGCTTTGGTAATGTCTGAGAGAACTGTCAGTACAGCTAATCCATGACCTACGGAGGCCGTTATATAATCCAAATAATCCAGCTGACAGGTAATGCAGGACTTCTGATTTAAAAAGCCATGTTGGAAGGGAGAGAAAGAGTTTGGGCCTAAGTAAGCTATTATTGCCTTCTTGATCAACTTTTCGAATAGCCTAGAAAGAAAAGGTGTGTGATTAATTGGGCGATAATTAGTGACAGTGTGCGACTTCCCTGTTTTATTCCGAGGAACAATGACAGAATGTTTCCATTCGAGGAGGGAAATACCAGATTTAATAGAAAGATTAAACAGGTTTAATAAAATTAAAGGTATATCATCCCTATTTAGTTGCAAGATTGCTGGAACAAAGTCCACAATATCAGGCTTGTAATAAGCTTTGCTTCGCCGACACATTGCGCTAACTTCTTGTAAACTAAATGGGATGGAATCCATACACATTGAATTAATATTTTGATTTGGGAGTATAGATTATACGCTAGTATTGAATGACTGACTAAAATAGTTCAGAAAAAGCTTACTTATTGCTGAAGAGTCTGATGTTGATGATTCCCTATCATCATCGTTTAAGACAAGTGTAGAAAATTCATTTATACTTAGATTATATCGAGATCTCGTTAGACTGTTCAAAGACTTGGTCTTCGAAGCACTGTTCAGGGCGATTATTTCTTTATTCTCGATGAATTGTAATTTGATTGTTGTAAAAGAGCTAAGAATTTCCTTGAGACGTAAAAATGAATGAAAGTCTGGTGTGTGGTTTACAAAAGCAGAAAGACGGGCTATCTTTTATTTAGGAAGTTTTATTTTATCAAGTTTAATAGGTTTAGCCTTTCGATGAGTTGATGCAGTTACAAGACATCTAGAGAAATTTTTATGAAATATGGAAGAGATAAGATCAAAATCTGAAGATATAAAGAAGACATTCCAATCAGAGTTTATAATTAGAGTCGAAAACTTTATCCGATCGATATAAAGACAATCCTTATCTGTGCTGATGGATGTCCGAGTTTCATAAAAATGAGGTTGGCACGTAACCATTTTATGATCACAACCAAGAAGGGGCGTTATGACTTGCAAATTACTAGGATTAGGACCCAATGTGGAAATAAGGTCTAGAAGGCTTGATTGTCTTATAGGTTTATCTACTGCTTGAGTGTAACCTAGTAAGCTGATTGCTTCGGAAAAAGATGAGAATTTTCTAGATAGATGGGGGGATTCCAGCATGTATAAAGCATGTTAAAATCACTTTCTATAAGATTATTTTTATGAGGGGTCAGAGAAACTTCAATAAAAGCATTTTTTATCTTATCAAGATTATGTGAAGATGGAGGAGGTGAGTTGTAAATACAACCGAAAAGAGCGACCAGTGAAGGTATATCGGGGAATTGGGATGAACATGGGTGGAGGTTGGTTCATGAGGATTATCAGGGGGTTGTGCGTGAGGCGTAATGATGCTTGGTGGAGATTGCGGCTTGAGCTCAACAAAAGCGGGTTTTCAGCGGTCAATAGAAACTGTGTCACGTCGACCATTCATATCTAAAACGAAGAACTTGGGTTTACGCTCGATAATTCTGTGAGGTCCATGATAGGATGGTTGAAGAGGTTTACAAACAGAGTCGCGTCGCACAAAAACAAAATCACACGTATCAAGATGAGGTGATTTCTGTTGGTGGATAATGCGCTGACGAGGAGGCGTAAAGTCCAACTTGGACATGAGCGTGCGTAAGCGATAAATGTAATCTGACGCCGGAGGTAGTGACTGGCAGGGCACAACGAGTTCACCGGGAAGACACAAGGCGGTACCGAAAACTAACTCTGCGGCTGAGCACTGCATGTCTTCTTTGATAGCGGAACGTATTCCAAGAAGAACAAGTGGCAAATTCTCAGTCCATTTATTAGGATCAGGCTGGCAAGCTAAAGAGGCTTTAAGCTGCCGATGGAAGCGTTCAACCAATCCGTTCGAGTTAGGGTAGTAGGCGGTGGTTCATATGTGCTTACAGCCAAAAAGTCGCGTTAAATTTTGGAACAAAGTCGATTGAAATTGAGCGCCACGGTCGGTTATGATGACAGATGGTGTGCCAAAATTGGCAATCCAATGTTCGACGAAGGCGCGTGCTACAGTCTCTGAACATGTGTCTTTGATCGGAACAGCAATCGGCCATCAAGTAAAACGATCAATCGCCGTTAGGATGAATGAGTATCCGTTCGATGATGGCATAAGACCAACGAGATCAAGATGCACATGAGAGAATTGACAGTTGGGATGCCTAAATGGAACGTAAGGTGTGAAGGTATGCCGAGATATCTTGTGCTTTTGACAAGGAACGCAATGCTGGACCCAATTTCGTATATTCTTATACATGGACGGCCAAACAAAACAATCTGCGATTAGCCTTACGATGGCGCGCTTTCCAGGATGAGACATCGAATGAAAATGATCGAAAATGGCACATCGCAGAGAAACAGGGACTAGAGGTCTAGGTTTCCCTGTCGAGATATCATACGTCAACGAGGCATCGGCGTTTGGTAACTGAATTTGCTGCAAATCCAGGGATCGACGCTTCGCGAGTTCGGTTTTATCAATCTCGGCTTGATGCTTAGCCAAAAGGGAAAGATCAAATGGTGTGCCTGCAGACAAAGCAGAAATGTCAGGTCTTGATAAAGCATCGGCAACCAAGTTCGCATCGCCTTTGACGTAACGAATATCGGTAGAGAATTGAGAGATGTAATCTAAGTGTCGAATCTCGCGTGGCGAATAACGATCAAGTTAAGACTGCAGAGCAAAAGTCAATGGTTTGTGATCCGTAAAAATAATGAAGTCACGACCTTCCAGTAAATGACGGAAATGCCGTATGGCCAAATATATCGCAAGTAATTCACGGCCAAATGTGCTGTAGCGAGTTTGTGCCGGATTAAGCTTTTGCGAGAAAAATGCCAGTGGACGGACAGCGTTCTTGTGGTGTTGTTGTAAAACAGCTCCCACAGCCGAATTGGAGGCATCGGTAGTCAATGATAAATGAAAGGTCGGTTCGGGATCAATGAAAGAAAGTTCGGTGGCACTGCAAATAGCTTTTTTGGATGCGACAAAAGCTTCAAGTGCCTCAGGCGAAAGCTAAAGAGATTTTGATTTGGAGTCGAGCAAATCGGTCAGCGGTGCGATGATCTTTTCGCAGTTTGAAATGAAGTGACAGTAAAAGTTGATCATGCCGATAAAGCGGCTCAACTGGGTTAACGTTGTTGGGACAGGAAAGTCGGAAATCGCCTGGCATTTCTCGGGAAGAGGTGTGATACCAGATCGAGTAAGGCGATGACCGAGGAAATCTAGTGAATATGTGCCGAAAATGCATTTACTTGGGTTGATCTTTATCCCGTAGTTAACGAAACGCTCTAAAACGAGACGGATGTGCTCGACATGCTCTTCTGGAGAGTTGCTGGCAATCAAGACGTCGTCGATGTATGCGTAGGCGAACGGCAAGCCTCGCAGGACTTCGTCGATGAAACGTTGGAAGGTTTGTCCAGCGTTTCTCAGGCCAAAGGGCATCCGAGTGAATTCGTATAAGCCGAAAGGAGTTGTGACTGCCGTTTTGGGTATGTCTTCCTCGGCTACCGGGATGTGATAATAAGCAGGGACGAGATCAAGCTTAGTAAGGATCGTTGTGGCACAAAGATTCAAAGAAAAATCGTGAATGTGTGGCACCGGATATCTGTCTGGGACAGTTCGATTGCTAAGAGTACGATAGTCGCCGCATGGCCTCCAGTCATCTGAGGTCTTTTTGGAAACCATATGAAGTGGTGACAACCAGGGGCTGGAAGAGGGACGGATGATCCCAAGCTCTAGCATGTGCTCAAATTCGGCTCTTGCAATCTTGAGTTTGGACGGGTGAAGTCGCCTGGGTCTGAAGGAGACTGGTGGTCCGCTAGTGACAATGTGATGTTTCATGGAGTGTGTCACTTTGTCTGTCGGTCTTGGAGGCTGCATGACGTATGGGAATTCATGCAGGATAGCACAAAAAGTCGAAGTTTCTGGAGTGACAGCTTTGATGCCGGAGGAAATGGCTTCAGTAATGATACCTGACACCTGTGAAGAGGTTGTCGTATCTACTAATCTCCGCTGTTTTACTTCGACTGTTAGACCGAAGTGAGACAGAAAGTCGATGCCGATTATTGGGCAATTAACCTCTGCGATGAGAAACACCCAGGGAAAACTGCGTCTTAGTCCTAAGTTGAGGGTTAGCAAGCGTTGGCCGTAAGTGTTAATACGAGTGCCATTTGCCGCTTGAAGAGTGTAGGACGACGGTTTGGAGGTGCTGGATGTTGGAGGTATGACGCTAATTTCAGTGCCAGTATTTACTAGAAAACGCAGACCACTCGATTTGTCTGTAACAAAGAATAGGCGACTCGGGTTTGGTAGGCCAGGAACAGTAGTCGCCGTAACTGATTAACCCAATGGAAAGCAGGGATGATAACTCCTATTTATGAAGGCGGTAGCCGTTCAGACACAGCAAGATTCAAGAATTTATGGTATAAAAAAGCTCATAGCTGTACAACACCACAGGATATTCGTATAAGGACAATGAATATGTATATACCAAAAAAGTTTGAGTCTTCAGTTTTGTAGTTGCAAAAAAATGCCATTTATTGTGGCGGTATGATGGGTAAAAAAATATTCGTTTGAAAAAAAATCATGTTACATATACGGGATGTAGGGTGGAATTACAACGCATAAATATATCCAATTTGTTCCTGAAAATCCATTCACTAGATGATTGGACAACATCTGACGGTAGGAAGTTCCATAAGAAACAAACGCGCACCGAATAGAAGAACCGACGGCAGTTCCGGTGGGAATGTGGAATATCAAATGCAAATGGGTGAGTACGTGTGGCATGGCTTGACCGGAGGCGAAATAGATGCCTCAGAGGGTGCGCCTTGGAGTTCATTATTTTGTAGGTTAGTATTAGATCGAATCGAACCCTTCTGCGAAGCAGTGTATCCAAATTAAGCTGCTCAAGTCGATTCTCATATGGTAGGTTGCGGAGGCAGCCAACCATTTTAGTTGCTCTGTGATAGATCCTCTCGAGCAGCTTGATGTCCTTTTGTAGCCACGGTGCCCAAGCTTGCACTGAGTAATCCATCACCGGGTTAATATACGTATTTATGAGCATGGAGAATGATTCCCGGAAAAAATGTCCGAAAATACGCCGAAGCATACCTAGCATGCGGCTAGCTCGGTTGTACACTGCTTCGCATTGCATGCTAAACTTCAGACTTCCACTATAGACCGGTTACGTTACTTCTGGTGATCTCCAAATTAATGGAACGCATTGTGACTGCACGCCTAAGGAAATATTTTGAAAACCAAAATATTTTGACCGCAACACCGCAACAGAGTTTTCGAAGAGGTCGTTGCTGTTTATTTAACCTTCTTACAACGTTTAAGGATTGGACCAAGGCACTAGACGAAGGTGAGGCTGTACATGCTTGCTACATCGATATTTCCAAAGCTTTCGATAGAGTCAACCATGACATCTTAATTAAAAAGCTCGAATCCTATGGAATAACGGGAATATTGCTGAATTGGATAAGGGACTATCTTACTATAGACACGTCCAAGTTCGCGTTGGCAGCACCTTATCTAGAAAAATAGACGTCACGAGTGGAGTTCCGCAAGGCTCGGTGCTTGGACCTCTTCTATTCTTGGTGTATATGAACGATATAGTAGAGGATATTTGATGCAACGTGATACTATTTGCCGATGATAATAAAATTTGGAAACGTGTCAGGTCTGTTAATGACTGTATGGCATTACAACGGGATCTAAGCATCTTATTTCGTTGGTCACAGATAAATGAGTTACCATTTAACCCTGAGAAATGTAAAATGCTGCAGCTTGAGAAATCACTGCACCACACGTATCAGCTTGGCACGCAAGATCTCATCTGGACCACAGCAGAAAAAGATCTGGGTATCTGGGTTTCGTTTAACCTTAAGCCTGGACAGCATTGCCGGATGGTGTACAATAGAGCTTGCCGTATATACGTCCTGTTATGGAAAACTTTAGCCTAATTAACCATAAATTCCTCTCACGCGAGGGTAAAATAGCACTATATAAGATGAAGGTCCTACCAATTCTCGATTATTGTAATATCATCTATTCTCATATGGGTAGGCGTGATTGTTTTCTCTTAGAGAGACTTCAACGTACTTTCAGCAAAATAACTTTGGGCTATTCAAACCCCTTGCCTTATCTTGAAAGGTGTAATTTGCTGAATGTCGAACCACTATGGCTACGCAGAATTCGTCTGAATCTGCTTCTTTTCTTTCGAATCATTACCCAGCAACGAATTAAGCTCCAGTCTGGCATGCGCTTTCACGATTATATCCGATATGATCTGCGCAATCGAACAAGGCTGTTGAATATCCCTATGTCTCGCACTAAAGTTAGACGTAACTTCTTCTTAGTTAGATATGCACAACTTTGGAATTCCCTTCCTCTTCATTTCCGTATGTGCACATCTACAGGAAAATTTAAAACGCTTGTAGAAACCCTTACCGTTCACTCACTTTCCCAAATCCTTAAGATAAACTCTTCCCTAGATATTCTATACTCTCATGGGATCCCAGGTTTCTAATTCCACATCTTTCTCCACATATTAGTTTATCATGATGTCTTATTGTATTCTTTGGATAACTGGCCAGTCAAGTGTCAGGTTGTCCGACCTTAGATATGTTTGTTAGACATCTTCATCGTAACCGTGCGTTTTATGATCATTTTTACCATATGACTATATCCTCAACCGTTATCTGCTTACATTAAACCCATTTATGCATAAAAACATGTTTTTACATAACGTATTTATTATAAAAACAAAAAAAGAAAAAAACGCTAAAAATGCCAAAAATATTGTCTTTTTTGTGATCTTTTTTATCGTTTATAATAAATGTAAAATTTCACAATGATAACCTCTCACCATGATGGTGAAGAGAATATTTTCAATCGTGTTCCAGTGTCTCCGACTCCGAAACCAACTCCGATACTGGTCCTTGCATCTTCCGCGTAAAACTGATTCTTCTACATGAACCGAAATCCATACTGGCGAAAAGTTTTGGTTTCCCTGATTTGACAATTCTTTCGACTTTCCTGGATCGTACAACCGGCCCAAACCTCATGCAATTTAAACCACAATCTCCTCTTTCCCCTCCATTTTCTAATTTTTTTCAATTCAACTTCGGATTTTTATGTGCTTTTTTTCAATCACACCCACCAACATTCCGAAGAAGTCATTTATATATATATATATTGTATATATATATATATATATATATATATATATATATATATATATATATGTCGTGCCGAAATCGCGGAATTGCCGATTCCGCGGATTCGGCAATCAGTTTGCCGATTCCGCGGAATCGGCATTTCGTTGCTGATTCCGCGGAATAGGCAACGATTTGCTGAAAACGTGGAACTCATTTCTACCACTGCCGATTCCGTAGATTCAGCAGCCGATTCCGTGGATTCGGCAGCTGATTCTGCGGAATCGGCAAGCTACGTTTTTACTGTATTTCAGCCTTTTTGTCCGTTATAACTTAGCGAGATTTTTATTTTTCGCCGATGAAGATGATGTTCAAAATGGAACAAACAATGTTGGGCGAATTCACTATAGGTTTATTAACCAGATAAATCGGTACAGACATAAATAAATAGTGGTACAATCATGAATTCTAAAAGAAGTCTTTCCTTTTGTCACTATTTGTTCTTACATTTTACGTTCCAAGGATGGCAATGAGAGTGGCACAATGTTCCGCTCTTCCTGCAACTACAGCGCCTGGAATCGCACTTTGCTGTGCAAGAACACTTTGCAAATCCTTGTCCCCCAGTGGCAGAATGAAGGGATGCAATCTTGCGAAATGATTGGTTAATGTCGCTCGTTTCCGAAAGGCTCATCAGCTGACTATCTGCCTTCTGCAGCTGATTTCTAGAGAAAGCTGCCTCGATCATTCCATGTTTTGTTGCAACTTTGTACATTCCGCTGGCAGTAATGTCGTAAACCACTCCAATAATATTTCTACAGTCTAGTCGTCCACGATCGAATTCGGAAACCGGGAGTAAGACGCAGTCTCCCACGGATAGAGGATGCAGAATGGCGCTGCTCGCTTCAAGCATTTCTTTTCTGCTCTTTTCTTGTCCGCTTGTAGCCTTGTCACTGCATGCCCTTATCATCTGGATGTGCTTTGAGAAAACATCTGCAATACCTGTAGCTCTTTCTCCAGTTTCATCAACATGATCTTGTTCCCCGGCAGCAACAGCTTGTTCCTCACAAGCCTGATCTTGTTCCCCGGATTCAACAGCTGGTTCATCAGCAGCTTCCATGCCATGGATCTCCCTGAGAGCCACCTCCAGTTGTTCCTCTGTTGTTATGTGAGCGAGAACGCCTGCAGGTAAAACCGTTTTCTGCAATCCTAGTCTTGGTTTCTGTCCGAATAAAATCTCAAATGGAGACGTGTTTTGCAGGTTTCTGTGTGATGAGCTATTCTTTTGGAACTGCACGAAACGTAGGCCATCTGCCCAATTCGTTGTATTGTTATCGATTGTCCAAGCAATAAGCATCTGCTTTACATCAGCATTAGACCGCTCCACAGATCCCTGGCTTTGTGGGTGCCTCGCGCGCCCATGAACTAGCTGCAGGTTGGGCCACATGGATTTCATTTCTGAGACTACATCCGCCACAAATTCTCTACCGTTATCACTCTGAAGAATGCTGGGCGCACCCATGAATGTGAATATATCTATGAGGTGGTACGCCACTTCGGCAGCCCTTTTACTCGTTAATGGTTTCAGTACCAAGAACTTGGTGAAGTGATCCTGGTAATTTAATATCTGTACGAAACTTCCACTCGGTGTTGATTCCATATTGATCAAGTCAACTTGACCACGGTCACAGTAATTTCGTGACCGAATGGGTTTTACAACAATTCCTTTGTTCGGTAAGGGTTTCTTTCTTTGACATGTCTCGCATGCAGCCAAAAAGAGAGACACCATTTTCATTGGTATGTTTGCGTATTTGTCATCGAGAAATATTTTGGTTTTTTTTTCACCGCCATGACCAGTCGACACGTGAGCTTCGTAGATTATGTCGAAGAGCTCGTCCCGAACGGCAAGGTAGTGAAGTGGATCAGCTTCATTTTTTCGGCTCTGAAAGAATAAAAAGAAACAAGTTTACAGAGCTAATGAAACTGATTTTGCTAAGGATGATGCTGTTGTTGCTGCTGTTGTTGTTTTTGTTGATGATGTTGATGGTGCCAACGACAACATCGATCGATGACAAAAATTTGTGTGTGCAAGTGAAATAAAGAGGCTTACCTTGACGATTTTCTTGACACCGCCAACTTCGACGACTGCAAATTTCTCCCGAAGATAGTAGAATAATTTGGATCGTTCACTGCCACACAAGGTTGCAAGCATTGAGGTGTATTCTTCTCGATTAGGCACTGTGAATTTAGACAGCTTTTCGCAGGCCACTGTTTCTTGAAACCGAGCCCGTTGGTTTGCTACATTCACTTCCATGATGCTGTCTCTGCAAGCACTGATGTAAAATGTATAATCACAAGCAATCAACAGCCTTTAATAGTCTTTTGTGTGAGACACGTTTCCTGTGACCACAATGTTAATATTCCACTTGAAAATCTTTCATGCATTTCGGCAAATTGAAAATGCATTGAAAGCATAGTCACAAGCAATCAACATACTTTAATAGACTGTTGTGTGAGACACGTTCCCTGTGACCACAATGTTAATATTCCACTTGAAAATCTTTCATGCATTTCGGCAAATTGAAAATGCATTGAAAGCATAATCACAAGCAATCAACATACTTTAATAGACTGTTGTGTGAGACACGTTCCCTGTGACCACAATGTTAATATTCCACTTGAAAATCAATCATGCATTTCGGCAACTTGAAAATGCAGTGAAAATGAACTTCTGATATTAAATCTAAAGTGAATTCACATAAAAAGCTCGCTAATTTATAACGGACAAAAAAGCTGAAATACAGTAAAAACGTAGCTTGCCGATTCCGCAGAATCAGCTGCCGAATCCACGGAATCGGCTGCTGAATCTACGGAATCGGCAGTGGTAGAAATGAGTTCCACGTTTTCAGCAAATCGTTGCCTATTCCGCGGAATCAGCAACGAAATGCCCATTCCGCGGAATCGGCAAACTGATTGCCGAATCCGCGGAATCGGCAATTCCGCGATTTCGGCACGACATATATATATATATATGAAGGAACTTTCTTTATTTCGAAAATTTATTTTCACTGTGACAATTATATCTTCACACGCACTATTTCTTCCATAATTTTTTTTCCGTTATTTTCTTTTCTTTCAACCCCTGCTCCAGAATTAATCGCATCCCCTTCATTTGATTATTTCGATGCAATCTAGATGGAACTTTATTACTGTGTGACATTGCGCGAAAAAAAGTTAACTTTCTTACCCTTGTAAATTTACCATCCTTTATTAATCAGCAAAATGTTCAAAAATTCCGCTTGATAAGGTCATTTTACAATTTATTTATTTTGTACACATTGATAACCTGATCATGTTTTGCATGCCTTGGTTTACCAAGAATATAGTATTATTATTATTATTATTAATTATTC
>JACCGJ010003896.1:0-29659 GCA_013407085.1 Atriophallophorus winterbourni | reverse complement strand
ACTGTTCACTTGTAATGTTTTCCGCGCTTATTTCAGGTTTTGACTTATTTAAACGTTGCACCAGGATCATTTCACGCGAAAGATCTATTTCTTCTGAGGATATTCTTAAAAAATACTGAAGCATTTTTATTCTTGCGGACGGATCATAATTACTATCCTCAATGATAATTTCCATCCGCTGTACGAGAATCTTCTTGAAAGTCGGGCTTCTTCAAAGACTCGTTAAAAACACATCATACTGCATTCTATGGTGAGTTGCAATTTGGAAGTCGACCATTGGGCAGATCGCTCTTGCGGTACAAAGACGTTCGCGGCATAGATCCCGCGAGCTGAGAAAAACTTGCTATTGACCGTGCACATTGGAGGCATTGTGTAAAGCGTCGTCGGCAAGCTGGGGAGGAGCAGATACCGCTCTTGGCTGCTGAACGCAGATCACGCCGCCAGCGTGCAACTGACGCACTACAACCGAGTTCTGACCATCGTTGCCAGCTCTGTGGGAGAGAGTGTTCCTCCCAAATCGCACTGTTTAGTCATTCGAAAAGCTGTAGAACACGAAAATTCATGCGATTGTGATGTTCATCCATGGTCAACATCGACTGAAGGAGACCACGATACCTTTAGCAAAGGAAACTTCTTTCTGAACAATTACGGTCTAATTTGTCTCGTTGATATCATGTGTATATTTTATTCGTTTTCTGAATTAATATGAGAAACTCTGACTCGTTAGAATCGTAACGTGCAGTGTAATGGCATTTTTCAACTTGAATCTTAACATAATCTCAGGATTCTAGCAAGCATCGATACGATGTGAACTCGCTCAATCTCTCAAATAACGGCAAGGAAACATCAACTAGACTGAACTCAGACATTTTTATTGTAAACAAGCAATACGTTTACTGAAAACCAGAGGGTGATCAGGTATATAGAGGACTGAGGTTAATCCCTTCAGGCATTATTGGTTTTTATGAATTTCAGTTGAAAGCAACGCACAAAAGTGACACTTCGATTGAAACAATAACGTGTGACACAATCCGTTCTTGTTTGGTGAAAGTGCATTAGTTTTGTGTGCTCATGTCTCGCCGCATCTGCTCGTACGCAATCGTACATTGCGGTGGACCTGCTCCAGCGATTTTATCAAACTGTTTCATTAATCACAGGTTTTCTCAAGCTTGTTTTGACATCAGTCTTGCTGATGATGAAACCAATCGTTAGCCAAGCCTATTTAATGCATCTCAGTAAGTTTTTGTACCTGCTTCTGCGTACATAGGTTCCCTATGAATGGATGATTTTGTTATCAAGCATTCGGTAGTTGATGCCGATGCATTGATGTCTATAATGATGATTGGTCTGTAGAAACACCTTTGATACAATCGGTGATGTTTCACATACAAGAAGAAAGTTGTATGATGTAACGATTTTTAATCAACCTATGTGTGTGACCTGATGATAAGTGCTGGGATTGTTGATGGCGATTACTGTGTAACGAGGACACCATATAAAGTTGCAAGTTGCCCAATTATCCATATTAAAAGATTCGAAATGTACTTTTTGCAATCGAGCAGTAAAATCGAGATATATTGAATACAGATGCATAAATACAGCGAAGGAAATTGTCATTGCTCATTGAGCGCGAAAGAGAATACAGTTGGAGGAAATGGTTGAAATTCCAAGTAGTATGTTTCCACTTTCGACAGGCAAATTGCAATTACCCTGACGGAGTCTCACAAACAAGGAATCATAACACACACATCGTCTTGATAATGGATGACAGGAAGGGGTCGCTAGGCAAACAGCATGATAGCGGAGAGACAAAAACAACAAGAAGTTTAGAATCTGGAAAACAGTATTGAGATCAAATTTAGGTAGTTTTATTATCGGTAAATTAAGCAAATAATTGTCAAAAGGGCGGTGTGTTTGAGTAGGTGAACAAAAACGGGAAAGGATTGAGAAAAAGCGCAACGAGTCGCAACGAAACATAGTTGCTCACAATCAGACATCACAAGGAGCGTGGGCTTAAGCGCAGTCAATTTTTAACGTGAAATTGATTCGTATTGTTTAAAATCATCATGCAATGTAGAAAAAAATGAGAAAAATGGCAAAGGCAGTGTGTGAGGTGAAGGTGACGCGTCGTCTCCGAGGCAGCATACGTTTCGATTGGGCAAAACATTTCCATGTGCACGGGGGGGTAGGATTTGTCACTTGACGAAAGCCTGCGAAATGCCGAAAACTCGGGTGATTAAACACAAAAATAAGAACAATTCGGTTGCAATGAATCGCGTTTTGTAGGACTAGATATGGTTGATCTGTGTGTTGACTAGCCACCAATCCGGCGACACATTTTTGCAGCGAAGGTAGTAACGATTTGAGATTGAACGCGAGCAGCGAAAGCATGGTGGCGTGTTCGGTGATAGAAAGGAAACAAGATGCTTGCTTCCTTGCGGCGAAATTATGAAAGACTTGGATATACAAAGAAGGCGACACTGAGTCCGCGAAATTAGTATCCAGCATGCGAACAAAAACATCATAGAGCTGTTCACCGAAGAAGAAGAAGAAAACCAATACATCAGGGTGCGAAAAGCGGGCAAATTCGAACGAAAGTCTCGGGCGAAGCTCTATTTCAGACCGAGGCGCGGCTGGCTATGTACAAATTGTTGTTGCGTATTCCGTAGAAAAAAAACACGATCCACGCCGATCGTATCCATGAATTGCCCAGTCCTTGCGGAGTCAAGCACTGATGTCCGAAATGTCGATGTTGTCAAACATATTGAGTGAGGCGCATGTGAGTTCCTGTGAAATCGAAGGCAGTAGAGTGATGAGATGTTGGAAAATCATTACTTAATTGAAAATTTGATGAACAATTAAAGTAGCGCGAAAATGTTTAGGTAACTCAAAACACCGGTGCAAAATAGTTGGAAGTACGAGCAAAGAAACATTCCAATTTTCGATGTGAGCACATCGAGTGGAGAATTTGGATGGAATGATTGGTTCAAGTGAGTCAGACTGGAGGTGAATTTTATCATTCATTCGACGAATGTAGATTGACCTCTGCACACAGTAACATTACGATTCCAAACCATTTGGCAGTGCTGCTCACCACCCTAGTGGAATGGATGGAATGCGATTCACTGACCGTTCAATTCGTCAGCCTCAATAAATCCAGAGATTGACCTTGATTTTTAATTAAAGGCAGAAGATGTAAATGTGTAATGGATCTCGTTTGAAAAGCATAACAGAAGCTTTTTCAACGTCATGTACTAAGAAAAATCGCCCATGGTGCATGCGAGTTGTTGTTGGCCTCCTTCGGATGTTCATCATAAGCACATGAGGTTTTCATGCACAAAATGATTATGATTTGCGAAAGACAGACTCTTCCAAAGCGACAACAGTGATGGGTAGTACACAGTCGATTGTTGTCCGTTGTGCGCTGACGACGTGAACGACGATTAACAGCCGGGGCATGCTCTTCCCGGCATGCAGACGACGCTTTACACCTTGCCACCAAAATAGAGTGGTCGCGAACAAGTTCTTCCCAACTTGTAGGGTCAATGCAAAGCGCTTTCACATCTCTTTGGCAAATGACTTTGTACAGCAAGTGTGGTCTGCTCCATTCTGTAAACATGACGTAGGTAGGATAGCCGGCGCGGTCGTAGTAGGGTAAACATGCTCTGTAGACCAGCTTTATAACCTGCTATTGGTAAATTCATGGAACGTATAGTCTCGGAAAGAATGGTTGCACACTTTGAATTGCGTAATTTGTTTTCGCCAGCGCAGCATGAATTTCGATCTCATCGCTCTTGTCTAACAAACCTTCTCATAGCGTTAGACGACTGGACGAAGGAGTTGGATAGAT
This sequence comes from Atriophallophorus winterbourni, assembly GCA_013407085.1. Taxonomy (NCBI): domain Eukaryota; kingdom Metazoa; phylum Platyhelminthes; class Trematoda; order Plagiorchiida; family Microphallidae; genus Atriophallophorus; species Atriophallophorus winterbourni. The sequence continues at coordinate 25,809 of JACCGJ010003896.1, read as the reverse complement.
CTTCTTGCATTCACGTCTGTTACTTAGACATTTCTAAGGCTTTTTACAGAGTCAATCACCATTTGCTTCGTCAAAAGCTACTACGTTTAGGAATATGTGAACGACTCCCCTCATGGTTGTGCGACTATCTGTCAGATCGCGACGCACGAGTTAAAGTTAACGGAGTGCTATCCCAAAAGTTCAAAATCACCACCGGAGTCCCACAAGGATCCGTGTTTGGCGCGCTCCTCTTTCTATTATACATTAACGATTTACCCCCCCTCATATCATCCAAAATAGTCCTGTTTGCGGATGATATGAAAATTTGGACGCAAAATACTTCTGCAGATTATTGTGAGAAACTGAAAATGGATTTGGACAACATGTCAAATTGGGAGGCCATGAATGACATGACATTCAACATACAAAATGTAAGATGCTCCACCTTGGCAAGAATGTTCCTTCGACAAATCGATAAGCACCTGAAAACCTGACACGGAGCTCGTCGGAAAAAGATATTTGAGTGTGGACTAGTGGAAAACTGGACAGCACGGTGCACTACCAGAATATATATCGACAGGGCAACAGATTGTTAGGTATCGTTTAGAAGAATATTTTGAAGATTCTCGCTGGTAACGTTACAAAGGATAATGAACGTCTACTTTCACACTACGATGGAGTATGCGATAGAGCTCTTGGCTCCTTGGCTACAAAAAGATATTGCTCTCTTTGATAAAATCTATCACAGAGCAATGTTCGCAATGTTCCATACACGGAAAGATTGTGATGTCTGGGTCTATGTGACTTTACTCAGAGGAGGATACGACCTATAGAATTGTGTCTACCGAAGCAAATCCACTAAAACACTTGCTTGTTTGGTGTGTGATGGGAAGGTGACACGCGGTCATACTTTATCCCTTTACGTCTCAAGTTCACGTATTGATTGTTGGCGCCATTTTTTCGTTGGAATACCCTACCCCGAAATGTGGTGGATTCTCCTTGCCTGGCGATGTTTAAAGCGAAAATGAACTTACAAATGCAAAAGAATATCATTCGTGAGCCTTACATTTGGTATTCTCTATACTATTATATTTTTCACATTTTCATTCACACCATAATCCTGTTGTAAAGTATTCACTTTCTTAACCAGAAATTCTTGAGCCCGGTATCCTTGACACACCACAAATGGTTTCCCGCTGTATGGAGTGATTAAGTTGAGACAACGAAATTCGCTTTAGTGAGCGCTCTCTCATAAATTGTTCGGTCATTCAGCATTTAAGCACCGTGTCTTTTACGATACATATTCAAGAGTTGCTTCTAAGTGTAACATTGCATCTCTTCTTCTATCGATTTAGAAATTTGACGAGTAGATTCTAGTGATCCATTGTATGAAATATCAGATATCCCGCGAAAAAATGATTTATTGAGCAGTGGATATATCATTACGGAGTAGGTTCCAAGTGCATCCAGGATAAATGAGCCCTCCTGAATTCAATTACAGTTTTATATCTCGTTAGCGACTAACCATGTTGTCTTATAGCGCAAGCGTGATTAGCGTATGAACACTCCATATTTTTTGTATGACCGTAAACAATCATCTAAATCATCTTGTGCTTTAGACCACTGCAGATGACGCAATACAGCTAGTAGCGGAGAGCCAATGGGTCGGTTATAGGCTCGATTCCCTTTTTGCTCTAGTCCAATGAAATGTCAGAACTAGCTAGCTAGAGTTAATTTTGAATAGTATATACTTCAAAGCTCGATGATTACAGGCAGAACCTGGTGACTGTCCATAGTAACTTTCGGAAGGATAAATTTGTTAAATCATATACCTCATTATCCTGTGATTATTGTTAATCTAAATGCTGTTTCTACCATAGAAGTTTCTGAGTTTCTGAGCACTCGTATGAAGACCTGGACATTCATTCCTATCCTGGAATACTGTGTGATAAAATATGGAAAGCACTTGATGTATTTTAAGTTAGGCAAGTAAAGAACAATCTGTCAATAAATATCGAGAATTGCAAGCTGCTGAATATAGCACAGCACCTGGTCCCAACTTATCAATATGGGCCAACATGACCTTGTAAAGACAAGTAAATATATGGTTTTGCGTCTGGATGCCTTTTAGTTAGAAAGCCACTCTCATTGGTACTGCTAAATTGTAAGCCTACTTCATCGAATCTGGATCAGCCAAGACTGCTCAAGATCACTTTCAGGTCTGAAATGTATCTTGGAAACAACTCACGATCTGCTTTTCTCCTGCGTATGGAGGGTTCGGAGGCCATTGCAAGGATCTCCGCTCAGGGAAAGCGATCGAAATGCTCATCAACTACCCCAAACGATGCGAAGTGTTGGTTGAAGTTTAATTCTTCTTGGGACTCCCAGAAATTGACGAAGCAAATGATAAAGCATTGCAGTGCAAACACGATGAGCTATACTGAAGATTCCTCAGTAACATACTTGGCTTATACGATGTAGGTGTGGCGGACACGTTCCGCATCCCAAAATTTACGAATTATTGGGATATTGATCCAAAGCGCAGATATATGTTTTCAAAACACTCTGGAAAATGGCCGCATGCTAATACCACGAGACATTAGACTACGCACAACGAAGCTTCACATAGGACAGTTTTTGAAGGTAATTCAGGGTTTTATTTGTCTAAAAACCAAACACCTTACAGATTAAAAATATAGGAAAAGCGTGAAAACATCAAAGATGTTTTATCAATACGGAAGCTCAGTTATGTATTCAGGTACGAGGTTGGATTTAGTTAACATATACTTGTCGAGTTCAGCTTTGAACATGTTTAGGCTTGATGCACAAATGATATGTACGGGCAGAGAGTTCCATATGAAACAAATTCGGACAGCAAAGAAGAACTTTGGACAATTTGATCGAGAGTGTGGAATAATTCACTTGTTGCGATGCTGCAACACAAAGTTCAACAGAAACACCACTAAATCGATCAATCGCTGACGTTCAAGTAAAATATGCAACCGACACTACCGATCACTGTATTGCAAGAGTACAAACCCAAAACGATCAGACATCATTACGAACAATAACCATTAAATGCTGACTCAGGACAATTAGGTCTAACAAGTGTTAAACACTACGTGGGGGCACTTCCCCACCTCCCATCGTCCCTGAGAAAAACTACCACGGAACCTAATCTTACTGTCTCCACTTGATGACGCAAACAGCCAGAAATCGATAGTGGAGTGTAGGTTCGGGGGATGTGAGCAACACATCACTTTACTATAAATATTGTTGCACAATGTCTGTACAACAAAATCGGTGAACTGCGTGCAGTTTTTCTGAAATGTTCACCATAAATTATTGCCATAACAGAAACGTGACTCCAACCTCACCAAACGAATAGTGAACTAGAATGACCCGACATCTCACTTGTTCGCCATGACCGTGAAACCAGAACGCAGCAATAGCATTGTACTAGCAATCGATTGGAATATGTTTGGGACAGATCGTATATTCATAATGCAAAGAAATTTGAATGGAATCGGTTAGAATAGTTTTTGGGTAACGTTTCACTTCTGACACAGAAGCTTCGTCAGACCAAGGGTGATAGTCAGGACAGGGAACATGATTAAGTAGCGGTCAACCCACCACCACTTATTTGCCCTTACCGCTAAACAGCCTATAGTACGCTTACCGTGTGTCACGTCTCGTGGGAATGACCAGGATCAGTGGTCCATTTTCCTCACCGTGTGTATCCAAATCAATCCGATACAAGTGAACACGGTCAAGGTCAGTTGACACAGCTGCCCACATACGTAAAAGTACATAACTAACAAACTTCTGTCTACCGGAAACCTATCGATACAGATGCTGTACTACGATACTCTTCCGCTCATCCAAGACAAGTCTTTAGCTCCATATCTTGTTCCATTTTCCATAAGATAGAACACCTGTGCAGCGACGAAAGAGACCGTAAACAGGCGCACCGTGAAGCGAGCCAAAGGCTCATTGACCACGGTTATCCCAAAAGTTTTGTAAAACGCCAATTGATGAAGGTAAAATACCCGTCAGAAAAATCGGAGAAAAATTGGCGAGATACAGTTTGTATACCTTACGTAAAATGCACATCTGAAGCGATACGTAGAATCTTGAACCAGGCGGCCATACGCGTGACTTATAAGAAAGGGAAAACTATCCGTTCGGTTCTGATGCACCTCAAGGATAAGACACCTTCATCTAGCGTCACGAACAGCATCTACAGAATCAACTGCAAGGACTGTTCGGGTGTTTACATAGGCCAGACTTCCAGGGAAATTCACACTAGAATCGAAGAACACCGAAAGCGTGTACGGAGACAGCCCCGGGATGCGAGGGAATATCAATCCCTTATTCGTGATTCCGCCTTGGCGGAGCACGTTTTAGATACGGGCCACAGCGTCGATCTAGACAATGTGGAAATATTAAGACGCGGTATTAAACCGTATAGCGAACGCCTACATGCGGAGGCGGTCGAAATTGCGAAGGCAGGTCCACTGGCAGTCAATAAGGTGGATGGGTAGAAATCTCCACAATCTGGCGCTCGGTACTACTGCGACGGTAAATAGTTATTATTCACCTTATACCTACTAGTTAATTAGATTATTGTTTTTCTTCAAAAATAGGTTAACCTTAACCCCGTTAGTTATGTACTTTTACCTATGTGGGCAGCTGTGTCAACTGACCTTGACCGTGTTCACTTGTATCGGATTGATTTGGATACACACGGTGAGGAAAATGGACCACTGATCCTGGTCATTCCCACGAGACGTGACACACGGTAAGCGTACTATAGGCTGTTTAGCGGTAAGGTCAATTAAGTGGTGGTGGGTTGACCGCTACTTAATCATGTTCCCTGTCCTGACTATCACCCCTGGTCTGACGAAGCTTCTGTGTCAGAAGTGAAACGTTACCCAAAAACTATTCTAACCGATTCCACTCAAATTTCTTAGCATTGTTCTATGTCCAAACCTTTATTTCCCATGAGATTACGGCCGGACATCGTGCTCTGGTACTCGCTTCACTTTGGCAAGGGTAAAAACTGTATTTTGGGAGTAGTATAACGCCCGCGTCTGCAAATGAAACTTACAATTTGATCGTACTTGACAAAATTCACATGGTTACTTACAGATTCATCTGTGGAGTTTGAATTACGGGTGTCTTAAATTTACCAAATCTGCAGAGCAGTACCATCCACCCAGTACACTCCCTCGAACGCGCATTTAGTGCCTTGTCGTACGATATTATTTTTTATAGCCACATTTTATGTAATACCCATACCCCGGAACCGATGTATCTAGGGTCGTTGGCCTAACATGCGGTTGAATTATCTTGAGGTCTGACACTTTTTGATATAACTTTCATACCTTTCATCCAATCAGTGTGATTTTTTTGTTATCTATATGAAAGTTTGCTACGACGGATCTAACAATACAAGAATTACTTATCTACGAAATGTCGTACTTTGTGTGCAGCAATAGCGGATTTTGTGCTGCTCATTCGTTCGTTGATTTCGCATTTGTGTCTCCGCTGTTAGATTTACCCGTCGGTGATTACCACTGTCGGGAACTAAACAGCGTGCAATCAATTTCTTACCAACTTTCTCAACGGGAAACTGAAAACTCGCGGCTAAATCTGATGACAAAATATGCTTTGACCTCGTCACTAACTCCACACAATTCCACACATTAACCAACCCCTGTCGTATCGATTTTTACCGCTTTGGTTGTACTTTTGGTTGAGCCAGTTAAAATGTAACAATCTACTGCTCGCGAAACGTGCCGTCTGTGCGAAAGTGGCTAGTGGTAAGGTCAAATCATGTCACGTGTCGCAACTGCTCACACACGTGTCACGCAAAATGTGACAAATCATTGACCGCGGAGGCGATATCGATCCTAAATGATGTAAACATTCCTGGCGTATGCTACATAAGTCAACATTGTCGAACGGAACCAAACGAGAGTCTGCGTGCTTCAACAGGTGTCCAGTAATGCAACCTGGATGCACGCTTGTTGAGCTTAGAGCTCAACATAGAAACATTAAAGGCATCGTCTGAAACTCTAGTTAAAGCTCAGAACTCTAGGTTTGCCGGTACAACTACCGAAAATTCTGAAAATATAATCTGTAATGCCAACCAGACAAAATATACATCTCCGCAGATCATTCCACGCGAACGCTCAACTGTTATAAATCTGCCGGTGTGTCTTGCCCTGCGCACTCATCATCACGACTCAACCTTTATAAAACCGACCGTCAACGGCATGTATGATCTAAACTCCAAGGACATTAAAAGGGTTAGGAAGACAAAGCCGTCCCCCCATCGGAAGGTTCAGCTGAAACCATTGGATTCAAATCCAAAGTTTGCAGCGCAAAATACCTCAACATATATCAGTATAATCTGTACAAGTGTACACGAATCCAGTGAGATACTTTTTTTCGAATAGACAGAGACATGACCTAGAACAATGGTCCAGTCTCTGTAAGAAGATGGGTTCGGAAACCATCAGGCCTACAGCAGTTACATGTTTGGTTCGTCATGCAAGCTCCCCGCATCTCAGTGAACTACGTCTACTGAAACTAACACTAAGCAATGAGAAGGATTTGGAAACTTTTCTTTTAAATTCTTACTTGTTACGTGAGTTTCCCGAGTGCAATACTCGAATCAATGCTGACATACCCTCGTTTGAAAGAAAAGGATGTATCGATGTTCGTAAGAAGAGCAAGGAGCACAGTCTCATCCTTCTATGCGTTTCAGAGGCTGTCAATACGACGGAGGCAACAACAACACGACTATAATCAGTGATTCTACATCACAGAAACGATAGCAGCGCTGGAGTGTGTTGTAGTGTGTGACTTCAGGATACTCCGGTTATCAAAATACAAAGTTGATGGACCACTTCTCTTGAAACTCACATTCCTAACTAGTGCTGACAGACTTCGGCAGACATGCTTGGCGACTATACAGGAAAATATCCCTTGTGACGATAGGCTAAGCACATTTCAGGCAGTGTCAGAAATAACAAGCTAAAGTATTGACATGCAATGACATTGGAGACTCGAAATAAAATGACGTTCCAGAAAAACACAGAGGGGGTCGGACCAATAAACACCAGTCACGTATCGATTCGGCGGTACAAATACTAGAAACGAAGCTTTCTTTTCCGGTCACCCTACTTCCTGTGATATCCAAAGTTCTAGAGCGTTTAGTGACAGAAAATATAGTTCATCACTTGGAATCACAAAATGTGCTATCTGTAGCGCAGCATGGTTTTTGTAAATCTCGCACATGTTGGACAAAATTATTGACGGTGTTAAACGACTGGACCCAAGCGGTTGACGAAGGAGCTAGCATGCACGCTTGATATCTGGATATGTCTGAAGCTTTTGACCGAGTTGATCACTTTCGACTACTACAAAAGCTGATGCAGATGGCAATCAGCGGACAGCTACTTGTATGACTTGAAAGTTACCTCTGTGGGTGCACGGAGATCGTTCGATTCAACGGGGTACAATCACAGGTTATTGATCCCTCTAGTGGCGTACCGCAAGGTTCAGTCCTCGGACCAGTAATTTTCTTGGTTTACACCAACGACCTACCAGAAACGCTCTCATGCAAGGTGATTCTCTTTGCTGATGATTTTAAACTTTGGAAGTGGATAAAATCAACTGCGGACTGTGTACAGCTACAACGTGATTTAGATGCTCTCCATGAATGGTCGGTACGGAATAATTTGCCATTCAATTGCCAAAAATGCAAGGTGTTGAAAATTGGTAAGCCATTCCAGTACCGATATCACTTTGGGCAGACGATTTTGAGCTGGACCGAATCGGAAAGGGATGTTGGAGTCTGGGTATGCGACAGCTTGAAGAACAGCCTGTATTGTGATGTCATCTACAAGCGTTCTTCCAAGCTTCTAGGTATGCTGCAACGGATTTTCAGAAACTTCTCTCCTGGAATGTTGCGCACCATCATGAAAGCCTACTTAATTCCAACCATGGAACATGCATCACAAGCTTGGACTCCGTGGTTAAAAAAAGGATATACTATTGCTTGATAAAATATACCAACCAGACTCGTAAGTGGTTTCCGGAAACTAACGTACGAGAAACAATTACAGATTGATTTGATACTCTTCCTTATCCCCTGGACACGTATAGTAACATTGTTCCTCAAGAAACGGTAAGATTCCCAGGATTCAGGTGTTGTTGGCAGTCACACACATAATTGGAGTATATCGCAGAAGAATCTCGTTATCTGATTTTGCGGAAATTTGCAAAAATGGCCTATATTGTGAAGCTGTCAATAAGCGTGCACGCAGCACGCTCGGGTTACTCAGACGTTGTACACCCCACTAGCTTGCATGAATTTAACACGATATTAGACAAATTTTTATTGAATTATTCGTTTCCTGAACCCTTATATACTGCTTAATCTAATGCCTTATCTTGTTTATACACTTACATGTCAATTTTCACCATCCGATGTTTGTTGTTAAGCTTGTTGCTTTTTAGACCATTAAAAACCTTGAATTACCTTGAATTTTCGGACGTTTCCCACCACACTCATTGTCCAAGATACTGAATAGATACATACCTCTAGTTGTGGATTTTACTGTATAAGCTTGGACACCATGGATTTAAAAAGACATCACGCTTCTCAAAGGATTTATCATAAGACAACTAAAGTAGTTACTGGATTGCATGATCTACCATTTGAGCGGCGACTGACTGGATTGTGCACCTTCGAGCGCAGACGCAGCCTAGCTGTCCAAATCATAACTTACTGAATAATCCATACGGGGTCCCACCCTTTCAGAAAATGTCACTTTTCCGTCGTGATCGCGAAAGATCTGACGGTGAAGTTGCAGTCTACCTTCGTGAACGTTTAGTGCAGTGTAACGTAATCGATCATCCTGACCTCAGCTTCCTTGATTCAATGTGGTGTTCAGTAAACCTAGTCACTGGAGATGAATATACGATCGATATCATTTACCGCTCGCCATCATCCGAGAGCTAATTTAATGATAAACTAATAGAATCCTGCCGTACATCACAAGCTGCCAAACTACTCAACCGCTGATCATAGGCGATTTTCATCTCCCGCATCTGTTTTCAATAAGTGAACAATCCCTGCTTTCGTTAGAAAATTAATTCAAGGAGGTTATCGAAATTGCTTCAATGTACAACAACGACCAGCCAACTCGCAGACGGGGTCTTGGCCAACCTTCAACCATTGACCTTGTTTTAACGAATGAAGCAACCGTGGTAGATGATATTAAATACCTAGCACCACTGTGAAAAAGTGACCATGATGTGCTTGTTTTTTGATTACGTGCGTAGTGCGAAACGATTGAACGAACAGACAAAATTGTTCAGGAAAATACAATTTCAATCCTTAAATATCAGTCTCCAGGATGCACACACTCAAGAGTTTGATTTCATGGATTTCGGCTCTTATTGCAATACATTTCTAAATTATTTGAATTCGAAGATTGACGAAAACTGTTTGTGTGCGATGGAGATGCATGCAAATGAGCTTTTATATTCATAGTCATGGGTTTTAAACCCATTCTACATGAGTGGGGGGCTCATGTGATCGAACAGGTTGGTTGTATCAACCTTACCCAACAGTGGCATACAAGCACAACTTATTTACCGTTTTTCACTGTTTCAAGCGCATACGGATCCTGATCCTACTGTCCCTACCCGATGAGTGCAAACAGCACAAAACAGTTCGTGGGGTGTGTGATGGAGATACATGCAAATGAGCATTTATATTCATTGAAATACTTTAAAATACATTGGAAGAGAATCGGATCTGTGACAAAAGAGCCTGATAGTGGTGAATTTAGGTGTCTAAACAATAGTTTTCAACCACATTGCTTACATGGATTTTTTACTACTCTTGGAACCGGGTTTTACTCTTTATTCACTTTTCACCGATTTTCCAAACCCATTAAACATGCAGCATTATTCTTCACCTCCCTACTCAAAATAATAAAATGAATATGTGGATACCGTTCCGCTAGATCTCAATACGTTGAAATCAACATGCTGCGCTCTGCCTTGCTCCGAATAAGAAAGGGGTTCATCAAGGAGCGATTCTATCTCCCTTCTTCTTTTCTGCATACCGGACTGCGCTTCCTTAGCCGCTCTCAACGGTCCCTTTAAAATACGCAGATGATGTAGTCATTGGATGTGTAGTACCCAGAAACGACTCTTCAAATCAACTCGCTAGATGGAATTACTACCTGGTCAGATGAGGGAGGTCCATCTTTAAATCCCGAAAACTGTACGGAACTTGTGTTCATTAATCTGCGTGGTAAACGCATTGACCTTACTTTATCGAGAGTAAAGTCCACCATATCGACAACATCACTTAGACCGATCATCTTAATACTTTACTTGCTAAAGTTCGTGGATTTCTTGTTACGCATTTCGTCTTCTTTCTCTTGGCACTGAGTCTCAGCTAGTTTCTCCCTTCATATCCTCTTGTATACAACCTAAAATTATATACTGTTCACTTGTAATGTTTTCCGCGCTTATTTCAGGTTTTGACTTATTTAAACGTTGCACCAGGATCATTTCACGCGAAAGATCTATTTCTTCTGAGGATATTCTTAAAAAATACTGAAGCATTTTTATTCTTGCGGACGGATCATAATTACTATCCTCAATGATAATTTCCATCCGCTGTACGAGAATCTTCTTGAAAGTCGGGCTTCTTCAAAGACTCGTTAAAAACACATCATACTGCATTCTATGGTGAGTTGCAATTTGGAAGTCGACCATTGGGCAGATCGCTCTTGCGGTACAAAGACGTTTGAAACCGGTCCTGTGCTTCCGGTGAGATTTTAGCGTTTCGGAATGGTATTCTACTCAGATATGAAAGCTCTCGGCATAGATCCCGCGAGCTGAGAAAAACTTGCTATTGACCGTGCACATTGGAGGCATTGTGTAAAGCGTCGTCGGCAAGCTGGGGAGGAGCAGATACCGCTCTTGGCTGCTGAACGCAGATCACGCCGCCAGCGTGCAACTGACGCACTACAACCGAGTTCTGACCATCGTTGCCAGCTCTGTGGGAGAGAGTGTTCCTCCCAAATCGCACTGTTTAGTCATTCGAAAAGCTGTAGAACACGAAAATTCATGCGATTGTGATGTTCATCCATGGTCAACATCGACTGAAGGAGACCACGATACCTTTAGCAAAGGAAACTTCTTTCTGAACAATTACGGTCTAATTTGTCTCGTTGATATCATGTGTATATTTTATTCGTTTTCTGAATTAATATGAGAAACTCTGACTCGTTAGAATCGTAACGTGCAGTGTAATGGCATTTTTCAACTTGAATCTTAACATAATCTCAGGATTCTAGCAAGCATCGATACGATGTGAACTCGCTCAATCTCTCAAATAACGGCAAGGAAACATCAACTAGACTGAACTCAGACATTTTTATTGTAAACAAGCAATACGTTTACTGAAAACCAGAGGGTGATCAGGTATATAGAGGACTGAGGTTAATCCCTTCAGGCATTATTGGTTTTTATGAATTTCAGTTGAAAGCAACGCACAAAAGTGACACTTCGATTGAAACAATAACGTGTGACACAATCCGTTCTTGTTTGGTGAAAGTGCATTAGTTTTGTGTGCTCATGTCTCGCCGCATCTGCTCGTACGCAATCGTACATTGCGGTGGACCTGCTCCAGCGATTTTATCAAACTGTTTCATTAATCACAGGTTTTCTCAAGCTTGTTTTGACATCAGTCTTGCTGATGATGAAACCAATCGTTAGCCAAGCCTATTTAATGCATCTCAGTAAGTTTTTGTACCTGCTTCTGCGTACATAGGTTCCCTATGAATGGATGATTTTGTTATCAAGCATTCGGTAGTTGATGCCGATGCATTGATGTCTATAATGATGATTGGTCTGTAGAAACACCTTTGATACAATCGGTGATGTTTCACATACAAGAAGAAAGTTGTATGATGTAACGATTTTTAATCAACCTATGTGTGTGACCTGATGATAAGTGCTGGGATTGTTGATGGCGATTACTGTGTAACGAGGACACCATATAAAGTTGCAAGTTGCCCAATTATCCATATTAAAAGATTCGAAATGTACTTTTTGCAATCGAGCAGTAAAATCGAGATATATTGAATACAGATGCATAAATACAGCGAAGGAAATTGTCATTGCTCATTGAGCGCGAAAGAGAATACAGTTGGAGGAAATGGTTGAAATTCCAAGTAGTATGTTTCCACTTTCGACAGGCAAATTGCAATTACCCTGACGGAGTCTCACAAACAAGGAATCATAACACACACATCGTCTTGATAATGGATGACAGGAAGGGGTCGCTAGGCAAACAGCATGATAGCGGAGAGACAAAAACAACAAGAAGTTTAGAATCTGGAAAACAGTATTGAGATCAAATTTAGGTAGTTTTATTATCGGTAAATTAAGCAAATAATTGTCAAAAGGGCGGTGTGTTTGAGTAGGTGAACAAAAACGGGAAAGGATTGAGAAAAAGCGCAACGAGTCGCAACGAAACATAGTTGCTCACAATCAGACATCACAAGGAGCGTGGGCTTAAGCGCAGTCAATTTTTAACGTGAAATTGATTCGTATTGTTTAAAATCATCATGCAATGTAGAAAAAAATGAGAAAAATGGCAAAGGCAGTGTGTGAGGTGAAGGTGACGCGTCGTCTCCGAGGCAGCATACGTTTCGATTGGGCAAAACATTTCCATGTGCACGGGGGGGTAGGATTTGTCACTTGACGAAAGCCTGCGAAATGCCGAAAACTCGGGTGATTAAACACAAAAATAAGAACAATTCGGTTGCAATGAATCGCGTTTTGTAGGACTAGATATGGTTGATCTGTGTGTTGACTAGCCACCAATCCGGCGACACATTTTTGCAGCGAAGGTAGTAACGATTTGAGATTGAACGCGAGCAGCGAAAGCATGGTGGCGTGTTCGGTGATAGAAAGGAAACAAGATGCTTGCTTCCTTGCGGCGAAATTATGAAAGACTTGGATATACAAAGAAGGCGACACTGAGTCCGCGAAATTAGTATCCAGCATGCGAACAAAAACATCATAGAGCTGTTCACCGAAGAAGAAGAAGAAAACCAATACATCAGGGTGCGAAAAGCGGGCAAATTCGAACGAAAGTCTCGGGCGAAGCTCTATTTCAGACCGAGGCGCGGCTGGCTATGTACAAATTGTTGTTGCGTATTCCGTAGAAAAAAAACACGATCCACGCCGATCGTATCCATGAATTGCCCAGTCCTTGCGGAGTCAAGCACTGATGTCCGAAATGTCGATGTTGTCAAACATATTGAGTGAGGCGCATGTGAGTTCCTGTGAAATCGAAGGCAGTAGAGTGATGAGATGTTGGAAAATCATTACTTAATTGAAAATTTGATGAACAATTAAAGTAGCGCGAAAATGTTTAGGTAACTCAAAACACCGGTGCAAAATAGTTGGAAGTACGAGCAAAGAAACATTCCAATTTTCGATGTGAGCACATCGAGTGGAGAATTTGGATGGAATGATTGGTTCAAGTGAGTCAGACTGGAGGTGAATTTTATCATTCATTCGACGAATGTAGATTGACCTCTGCACACAGTAACATTACGATTCCAAACCATTTGGCAGTGCTGCTCACCACCCTAGTGGAATGGATGGAATGCGATTCACTGACCGTTCAATTCGTCAGCCTCAATAAATCCAGAGATTGACCTTGATTTTTAATTAAAGGCAGAAGATGTAAATGTGTAATGGATCTCGTTTGAAAAGCATAACAGAAGCTTTTTCAACGTCATGTACTAAGAAAAATCGCCCATGGTGCATGCGAGTTGTTGTTGGCCTCCTTCGGATGTTCATCATAAGCACATGAGGTTTTCATGCACAAAATGATTATGATTTGCGAAAGACAGACTCTTCCAAAGCGACAACAGTGATGGGTAGTACACAGTCGATTGTTGTCCGTTGTGCGCTGACGACGTGAACGACGATTAACAGCCGGGGCATGCTCTTCCCGGCATGCAGACGACGCTTTACACCTTGCCACCAAAATAGAGTGGTCGCGAACAAGTTCTTCCCAACTTGTAGGGTCAATGCAAAGCGCTTTCACATCTCTTTGGCAAATGACTTTGTACAGCAAGTGTGGTCTGCTCCATTCTGTAAACATGACGTAGGTAGGATAGCCGGCGCGGTCGTAGTAGGGTAAACATGCTCTGTAGACCAGCTTTACTAATCACTTCAGCATTCGTTAATTTTTTCCATCCACGATATATTCAAGATACGGCGGACCCTATTTTAAGGGGAAGAATTCAGCTTGCATTCTTGGCTTGCGTGGATGGTTCGGGTCTCGCTACCGTGAAGTAAAGCACGCTGATGTATACATCATCTTTATCTTCACGGTCAACTAGCGATTTTCTCAGATATGAGAGTTCAATCCAGACAAAATGGCAGTTTCTTTGCCAATCCACATACTTATCGTTGGAGTATTGCCCAAGTATTCCAAACGGTGTTGCATTGCCCGCTAGTGGGACATAACCTATTTCCCACATGAAGCCAAATTTCAATTTGGAAACGAGGATTTACCCTCGACTTTGCACAGATTAACCTTATTTTCATATTCGCCCACCATTTCTGATCTTTCACTGTCCAAGATTGTAAGCTCAGAACAAAGAATAACCGCGTTCTTTCGCACGCACCTAGTATGTAATGTGGGAAAAATGGGAAGCAAAATTCATCGTCGTGCGGCGGGCGAACTCTGATCGTGTAGGCCCTACATGATGACTGCAAACCTTACCAAGCTGGTCATGAGTGTGATGTCATAGCACCTAAAAATGAACGAGCATTGCAATGAATTTCTCATGTGTGCCTCAAAAGCAGGCGAAACATGGTTTGATCAAACACATGACTCGGCATTGCCAGCTTCAATGAAGCGAATGTTCAAGAGCATGTAACAAATAATCGCTCGTTAGAACGTTACGTAATGTGAATTTTGAATACGTACTACTCGCCAGCAACGATAACTAATTACATTGATAGAACCCGTGAGAAATCGTAGAAGAAATTGTTTACACATCAAACATTGAAACGCGTCAATTTTCTAGGAGATTATTGTAGAACTTTATAAACCCTTCTTTTTCAGTGTATTAAAGGAAAAAAGTGTGTGGAGTAACTAAACTTTATATGTAGCACCATGTATATTGTTCCATTTTATTTCTTTCAAGCCAGCGTCTGGATCCAGTTTCCGAAGCAAGATGCTGCTCAGATGAGGCAATTTAGCCCACGGGAAACAGTGAAAGGATGTCGCAGTCATCAACACGACTATTGTTGATACCCCATTTTGTTGTGGTGAGGAATTAGGGTAAGCATATTGATTAGAAGAATATTTGTTCAACGTTTTCCAAAAGAATGGATACCCAAGGGGCTCTCTGTAGTACGAAACAAATTCGACCGACCAAACCAAGAAACCGAGTCAGATGTGCTCTACCGTATGTTCAACATATCTCAGAAATTGCAGCCCGGTTACTTTGGCCACATGGAATCGACATCGCGAAAAAACCTGCGGCAACACTTTGCAACCTTTTTAACAATACGAAAGACGGTGACAGCAGAAATACAAAGTAGTGGTAGTAGTACGAATTGCTTTACTGTACGACCGTGAAACCTGGACCACCCACGCAAGACACGAACGGAAGCTGAAAGCTTTCCATCTACGAAGCATCCCTCGTATCTGGAACATATCGTGGATGGACAGAGTGACTAACGCTGAAGTGCTTTCAAAAGCTGGTCTACAGAGCATGTTCACCCTACTACGACAGCGCCGCTTGCGGTGGCTTGGTCATGTCTACAGCATGGAAAATGGTCGTATTCCGAAAGATCTACTCTATGGTGAGTTGCAATTAGGAAGTCGACCATTGGGCAGACCACGCTTGCGGTACAAAGACGTTAGCAAAAGAGATATGAAAGCTCTTGGCATTGACCCGGCGAGTTGAGAAGAACTTGCTCTTGACCGCTCACATCGTCTTACAAGCTGGAGAGGAGCAGATACAGCTCTTGGCTGCTGAATGCAGATCACGCAGCCGGCGTGCAACTGATGCAATACAACCGAGTTCTTACTATCGTTGAAAGCGGTGCGGGAGAGATTGTTCCTCCCAAATCGGACTGCTTCGTCATTCCAAAAGCTGTAGAAGATGATCATTCATGCGATTGTGATGTACATCCATGGTCAACATCGACCGAAGGAGGCCAACAAACAAACAGTAGTAATAAGAAGTAGTAGTAATAGTAGTATGTAGTTGTAGTAATAGTAGTAAGTAGTAGTAGTAATAGTATTTAGTGGTAAGTATGTAGTTGTAGTAATAGTAGTATTATTAGTAAGTAGTACCGTTCACAGGGATTGCGAAAGAACCACGTCAGCCAACCAAGTTACAAGCTGAGCACAAGAATACCTGAACACCAGTTAGTCGTACGCATATGATCGGAAATCATTCATATCAACCCATATCGCTCGATTTGAACATCAGTTGGAATTGGACCGCAAAAAGACAGTACCCAAAGGGAATAACAGACGTTTACGAGACTTATTTGAATCATGGCCCTCTATTCTCTATTTCTTCTCTCATATCTGTCTAGGCCGGGGCAGCCTGACAGTAGCGTCGCCCACGTGCAGTCTCTGACTGTACGGCACTTTGCCTGGATCAGGCTTGTGCTTTCATGTCATGGCCGTCAACTACTAACTTATCAAACCAGCATCTCCAATGGGCTCCGAACTATGGATCAGAATCCGCTTACATAGAACGCGGAACGTGAACTGAACAAACCCACGGATTGATGGTAAACGGACAGACAAACCATATAACAAGCAAAGAATTCCAATTGAGAGACGCTTCGAAAGAAGTTTTGCTGATGATGTTATCTAGCCTGCAACAGTTACACAAGCTCGGCAAACACCACCCGCACCCTGCGCTACAAATCTGCTCCTCTATTGATCTTGCATTCATAATGCTGAAAATTTTAATTGCAATCGGTTAGATTAGATTTTGGGGTAACGTTTTGCTTAGTACACAGATACATCGTCAGACCAAGCGTAACTTGTTTACCGTTTACCAACTGTCTCAAAGCACGCTGAACCTGAGTGTTCTGTCCTACCTGAAGAGTGCAAACACCGCGAAATCAGTCGTGGGGTGTGCGTGTGTGTGATGGGAATGCATGCGAATACGGTTTATGTTCGTGGCATTTATACGTATCAAATGAATTTGTCTTTCTCAAAGCAGCAGCGGTGGGATTTGAACCTGAGACCTGCCGATTGCAAGGACCAACAGATCCCGATGGTTTTCTATACTTTGAACCATTTCATTCTGATTCAAACAATTTGTTCAAAATACCTAATAAATTTGAGTTTGATATGATAAAATGAATAGCAAAACATATGATCGTATAGATGAGAAAAATGGGAAGTGGGTGGTTTCACTTGGGGGAAAAAACGAACCTCATTCGGATATGAAATTCCTTCCATCGTTTCACTGCCGTTTCCGTTCATACCTGAGAACAAGTTTTTAACGAATGTTAGTCATAGTTATGAGAAGTGTGAAATTGGTAATTTTATCAATATTTACACCACACAAATTGACTGTGCACTGCTTGTCGCTGAGAACTTGTAACTTGTGTGCGACAATCTCCTCCTGGATGATGAGTCGGCTTCAATGAAGATTCTTGGGAATTTGGGTACAAAGCGGCCTCCCCAGCACCACTCGGCGTTTGTTCGAGTCAGCTTCTCTAGCCTTTGCACAATCAAGTACGACCTGCAAGGCAGTAGGGAGTTGCCAGAAAGAGGTGGTGTGCACCAACTAACCGTCTACCAGACTCTGTTCCAGGTTTTTCCTCAGGGTTTTCTCCCGAATGCTGTAGGAGAGAGATTACTACTCCCTGTTGTCGATGTTGGCCTCCTTCGGTTGATGCCGACCCTGGATTTACACGATGCATGTATGTTCGCAGCTACACAGATAACTAAACATTCTGATTCGAGACTAACAATATATCCTGCGCGCTCACATTGATAAGAAGTACTCGGCCAATCGGCAGGAGTTACACGCTGAAGGTGTGATCTAGTTCCGGATGTTAAAGTCATGGCATTGTTCGGGGAGTATGCGATCAACATGGACTTGCGATGTAGATCCATGTTCCACATCCATCGACGGGGATTAAGCTTAGTCTAATGACAACCAACACGATGCTTGTTTTTCAATTGAAGTCAGAAACTATTAATGAGTAGTATAACTTCGGTTGGGGGCTGTTGCAATTATTTTCCCAACCATTTCATATACCTATGTTTGACCTGGATATGCCAGGGAACAGGGGTTAACCATATTTCCCACAATGTGTGCGCTGTGCAGATAAATATCTGAGATGACTTGCACAAAGAAGAATGGGAGGTGAACTCATCCTCGCATATAAAACACTTACTACTGTTTCCCACCCCCTGGAGTTATTATTCCACCTTCGATCTTCCAGCAACAGCCGTGGTCATGGTTGCAAGTTGGAAACACCGCATTCCAAATGGAACTGCCTTCAGGTAATTTTATTCGGTGCGTGTGTGCTGTGTTTGAAATTCCCTACCTGCCGATTTTTTAAGCTCAAACAGTTTATCTACATTCAAAACGAAACTTCACAATTATATGATAGCTAATCCGAATTTTGCTCCGAACTATTAATAAACTATCATCGTCCAATTGATTTTGATTTTATACATTTGTACCTATAGTTCCACTCTATGGTTATTGTAAAGTTACTTGCTTTTTCAACCATAAATCTAGAATCTGGAATCTTAAGTTCCAGTTCGCCAATGCGCTCCTACGTACGCTCATTATTGGAGTTTAAAAACGTTTATTCCAGAATTTCCATACAAACATTACGAGCGAAATCTTTGTTACCACTCACCCCTTATCGTGTAAGCAGATCTATGTGGTCGAAGTGAGACATCTCACCAATCGGACGTTACTATACCCGTCATGTGCGGGTTGCACTTGACTACAGTGCAGTCTAAGACTGTGCCAAACAGAAATATGAACCCGTCTCACGCTATATTTAGAAAGGTCAGTCGAACCATGTAGCGCCCATGCGTGATTTCACATGAGACACTGCTTATGGAGACTAGTGCTAGGTAAATTGAAATCAGAACAGATGTATTTAATGACATTTTGCTAAAATAATGATGACGGTTAAACGAAATTGCTATGAAAATTTAGTTGAATGTTGAAAAAGTTGGATATCGTGAGCCACACCATACGCCGAAAATTGTAGCTGAATGTGTGACGTTTTATAACGCGTGAGTTCTAAATACGTTAGTCTTTAGCAGTGAAACCTAGAACAGTTGCGCAAGATATAAGCGGAAGCTGAATTCTTTCCCGTCGCATCATGAACATATCGTGGCTAGACAGGGCATGCAATGCAGAGCAAAGCGTTTATAAAACGACAGCGTCACCTACGCTTTCAGAGTAATGCTTACATAATAGAAAATTTTCAGAGTACAAACGAGTTACTCTATAAGGAATTGTAATTAGTAAGTAGACATTTTGGTGAGCAGCATTTGTTGAACAAATATGTTAAAGTTTTTGATCCTACGAGTTGACAAGTCCTTAAACTTGACATGGATGTATCGTAGTGAAAGTCGCAAGGAAACTGTCGTGCTGATGTTGGTCTACTCGCACACAAAAATCGCTAGAATGTCTGCACCATTCGCGGTGTAGGCACCTCATACCAGTTTGTTTGTGCTTACTCTTCTATAGAATCCGTAGCTATTTAGGTCCAATCCTTCCCCATCTTTGGGATTTTACATTGTTCATGATTGTATGGCAGTCGAGCAAACGGCATATGATACCGCTGTAATGCCGTCTTTGGTGATGAGGATGATTAAGCTTGATTGCCTAATTCGGATATATATATATATATATATATATATATATATATATATATATATTACAACGCTTGGATTGATACACGGCACGCGTTTATTGTAGAGAAGCACTGGCCGATTTCCAGGGTTGCAGGGAAAAATGGGCAAACTCCTGGAATGAGCCTCAATGAAACACTGCGGTATAGCATTACGTTTAGACCGACTGGGTCAAGACGAATAGCAGGGCGTTGGTGTCCTGTTGTATGAAGTAATTGAACTTTATGATAAACGACGGCACATCGGCTTGCGTCCAGTTTAACTCCTATTCTTCTTGACGAAGCACTTCAAGTCATAATTTAGCGCCAACGTAAACTCGATTTCATATGAAACCCAAGAGATTGCGCAACTTCAATTGGTTTCTGCTTTTGGTAAGAAAGAAACGACGGTACACCTGGTTTTGATTACGGTAAGGTCACATGAGTGGCTCACGTGATAATCTGCAAAAAATCCGTGGTGTGTGCGCGTGTTAGGAAGTAAACAAGTGTAAAAATGACAGCGGAGTGCGTCATTGAAAAACGGTTGCACACGTATGAGAGATAGATGGCTTCCATCGAAGCAAATGCTTGAACATCCAGCAAACTAAGAATACGTGGTAGACTGATAATCATAAGCTTGATTTGCTTTTCATGTCCAAGGCAGTAGAACACTCATTTCAACAATTTATCCAATCATCTGGTTTCCTTAAAGTGTATGACGCACGTGTGAATTACTCACACGAAGCCATCATGCGGTTGAAAATAAAAATAGATAAATCAGCAGATCGAACAAAGGATCTGGCGACTAACAACATTGATTGAACTATTTTTTCGAGGGAATAGTCAAACTACCGAAAAGTGTATACAGCCACGGAGATTTGTGAGCAAAAAGAACGTAAACATCACATGTTCGAAAACGCACTGATATCAAAATAAAACTATCTTCAACTGCTAAACATCGAGCATTGTTTTCAAGCGGGAGCGTTGAAGAATTTGGCATATTGCATGTGTCATATCCCGGATGGTTATTTGATTAACCGACCTGATTATACGTGAAAACTACTACGATACGAACGGCTCCTTTGCGCATTATGTTCTATCATCATCATCATCATCATCGGCAGCGTCAGAAACAGCATCACATCGACAGCAAGTACCGAACTGTCATACAGCCGTGAAACAATTATATCCAAATACGTCACGGAAATGCGTGACATGAGAGATACGAAATCAACAGAAGAGTAAGCGCGCAATCGACCGGGAAGGAGATGCTTTCCCCACGAGTGGAAAATGGGTTCAATCAAGTTTAGCGTATAAGTACAGAGGCCTCGTGTGACAGTTTCCTCGCGGTATTCACTGCTATGCAGCATAAGGAGATTTTCTTGTCACTCCACTTGGCAGCATACAGGAGCAAGCTCACTACAAGTCCGCCAGTAAAAACAATATTGATACTTGATCAAACGTGAATCGCAATTTGATATCGGATCGTGGGGAGTCCATCCTGTAAGGCAGGCCACGCTGAAGTTATTGAGGGTCCCTCGCGGCTTATATTACGTTGTGATTGGTCGAACTCGAGTGGTACGCGAAAACGGGCTGTGGCGTTTCCGAAGTCGGTGGTCTGACATCCGCAATACCATACTCAACCATCCTAGACTGTTTATGTCCATCTGTTTATCTATGTTAATAGTACCACGGAAAAACAAATTTCTGATAGCATCTCCAATCTCACTTTGTTTGTGCCCACGGTTCTGCTGATTCTGTAGCCGTTCAATACCGCGTTTCATTGTCTTTTAGGATTTTATTTTGTCATGGTTTCGTGGAAGTTGTGTCGTGTGTGTGTTGTGGGCGTATAGTGCTGTTTATTATCTCTACTATGTTTAGCACTAAAGCTGTTCGGGGTACCATCCTGAGGCTTTTATGTTTCTGTACCTTAGCGAGGGATTAGAGTTGATCAACCGGAAAGCGAAACCTCTAGATGATTTGACAAAGTGAACCTCTCGATCAAAACGCAACAGTCTTGGGCATTGCCTTAGCCGTGTTGACTAGAATGTGTAAATATTGGAATATACCACCAGTCAGCTAATGGGCATTAGTATTGGCCGGGCAAACAAAGATACTCAAATGTGCCAGTCTGGAGAACAGTTCATAAACGCTTAATTGCGATCGAGCAAAAGGTGGACGGTAGCCCAAGTTGTTAAGGCATGGGACTACAATGGTGATGGTCGGGGGTTCGAGTCCCACTCGAAGCGGAGGATATGCACTGCTGATGAGCTCAAATAAGAGCGTAACTCGAGTCCAGTGCTTCCATTATGGACCGTCGTGATCAACTTTGTGAATAGTTCGATGGGCTTGGCACGGATGAGTAGTCACAAATATTAGTATGCCATATTCCCACAAGAGGTTTCATTCTCTCGAAAGATAATTGTTTAACGTTCACGTTGCAAGCAAAAGCGCGGCTTTAAATATAAAAGTTCATTTGACGACTATTGTTTCGAAATGCCAGCAGTTAAGCAAACGGAATGATTGTTTGAGGGAAGTTGATGTGTGCTAATTTCATTACACAATAGATCTGAGCAAAATAATATCAAATCCACTGAAGATATTTACTGGCAAATGATGGTACGCTGAAACGTGTTACCATCAGTTTGTGTGAAATGAGGATTTGCAAGATGGGAGCGAGAGTACCACTTCAAAGTGTTTTATCCACGCCCGCTCAAATCACATCGAGTCCGAAATTTTGTTATTTCGTGGACCTACTAAGAAGAACGCAGCCATCAATGAGCCCAAAGCGTATGCTCTTGTAATATAAGTTACGACAATCCCCAAACCACAACTCTTTTTGTTCCGGTAAAGTTCTACTGTTCCGTAAGCATAACGAAGCAGGATTCCTATCGCATCCAAATTTGCATTCAATCAGATGCGTTGGTTAAACGAGCACGTTCCAAGCGATCGACACTCCCTCGTGTGGCTACTTGAAAGCTACCGAGACACGTACATCGATTGTGCCTTGTCAAAGGTGAGCGCGCTCGAAGTCACATGTAACGAAAAGATAAGCGGCACAGAACGTCACACGAGCTGAGTCAATTAAATTTGACGGATTGCACCAAGACACGTCGATAGCGCTGCTCCCAATCGTCGAGATCACGGGATTCGAATGAATGACGGTCATAATGTGAAGCATTGCGGTACGCATGCGAAAAAATCGACTGGATTGTGATCAAACCATTTCAGTTTTCTCTCAAGCAAAGTGGTGTAGGGAGTTTATAAACGAAACGTCGGATCCAAAGTAGTGTGAAATCATTCTGATGGATAAGGTACGTTTACATTTTGACGCATTTCTCACCAACTAATGCCCTAAATTCAATTCGTGAGTATGAGAAATACCGGGTGTGGGAATGGCGGGAAAAAGTTAAAACGAATGTTTCGCTGCTCATAAGAGCAGTAATTTTGAATGAGATTGGTGAACGATTGCAAGAATTTTGAATGCATTGCCAACTAGCAATCGGAAACCGGTTTAAGAACGATGTAGGAATGAAGTTCTCGTAGACAAGTGGCTGCAAATTATCATATCTATAATTGTGAGATGAATAGTTTGAGAACAAAAGCACACTGACATTCAATAGTCGTGGAAGAAAGAAAACACACAGGTGATGCTTCCAATGTAAAAGTGTTCAGTGAGTAGCAATATGCTAATAAATTTGAACTAAATTTTTACCTCACAAAGGACATAAAACACTAAAAGTTCATCATTAAAGTTTAACAGAATTTGATCGTTCACCTCGCTTGCGACACCTTTGCTACTTCCTTAAGATGTACTCTAACGCACAAGTGCATGGGTGTGCAAACGTGCAAAATTGATGTGACACCGGTGTTAAGCTTGCATGCGGACTTACGCTAAAGCGCAACCGGACAAAAATAAAGTCCACGACGGTGTACTATTTTGTGTGGTCAAGGCTTGTGATTTTATTCATACATACATACATACACTCATCCATCTAAACATTCATAAAAAATACATGCATACATACATACATACATACACACATACGTACATACTCACATACATCCATACATGCATACATACATACATACATACATACATACATACATACATACATACATACATACATACATACATACATACATACATACACTCATCCATCTAAACATTCATAAAAAAATACATGCATACATACATACATACATACATACATACACACATACGTACATACTCACATACATACATCCATACATGCATACATACATACATACATAATACATACACTCATCCATCTAAACATTCATAAAAAAATACATGCATACATACATACATACAAACATACACACATACTACATACTCACATACATACATACATACATACATCCATATTTGCATACATACATACATACATACATACACACATACATGCATACATACATACATACATACCTGCATACATACCTATGTACATACATAAATACATTACTAATTAAGTGGCATCCAATGTATTGTGGTGCTCACATCCCCATCTTTTACACACCACTACCGGTTTCTAGCTGTTTGCCGTCATCAGGTAGAGACAGTAAGATCAGGTTCAGCCTTGAAACAAAGTTAAACTTGTATGCCACTATTATATGCGGTTCTTACAAAGAACCACCATGTTCAAATACAGTGACATCCAGTTTTATGGCGAATGGGGAACAGGTCGGTGTTAGGAAGTTAAGAATAAAAAAGGTATCGACAGGCAAGACGCTTATTTAGTTTGCTAAAAAGAGCAACGCATCACAGGGAGCAGCGCAAACTCATTTTAGACGTTGGTCCTCAGACCTGTTATACAACATGGAATTAACTTTCCTTGCAAACGAGATACCAGGGCTTAAATGGCTAGCATCGAAAACAACGTGGATTCACACACAGACCACAATGTCCCGAATTGATTTTGCAGGCAAGCAAACAGGCTGTCGCCTACTTGCATGACGCTGATCGCGTGGTTCACATGCACCTCGACCCGCTTGCTTGACGGATGGTACACGTAGCACTGAGAACCGTAGGCGATGGATCACATGAAAAGACACCGTTTCTGGACCTTGAAACGAGCAAGCATGGCCCCATACAAGGAGGAATCAAAGCATGAACTCATCACTACGTGAATCAGATGGAGCAGAGATTTCCAACTTTTGTGCATGGACCTAGTAAGTGTGGGTAGAATAATGCGCAGAATGTGCTCTGATAAGAAGCCATTTCTAGCGAACAGCGACACATGCCGTCATTATTAATCAGATTGGCACAGAATATCTCTCGATGACCAATCCGCACAGTGAAGCCAAGTCAACTGATCAAAGCAAGGCTCAATCAACGTAATCTCACGGACTCCATCTGCTGACAGCAAATAACCAAAAGCCGGTTAAGGTGGGTAATCGCAGGAGATGTGAACACTCCTAAAAGTGACAGATAGTTTCGCTTTAATGCTCAAGATATCTATGATGACTTGGTTGTCGAATCCGTGTACCATGGAGAGCAAATAACGGAAGTAGCAAATTCCTCAGTGTGTCATAGCAACCCTCGTTGTAACAGGATTTTTAGTCAATTCCGATCACATATTAACACCCTTTTCGCTTTTCTTGTTTGTTTACTCACTTATTCTCCAACTGTAGTGTCAAATGTAATATGAACACCAAAACGAGTATCATTTAACATTGAAAACCAGAGAATGCTGCTGTGCTATTTACGTAACATAATGAAAATAAGCTTGAGCAGTCATGATCGATTTCTTTGAGCAAGCGATAACGAAACCTTTCCAAATGGGCCCCGATTTCACTCGTGAAACAAACTGTCGAAGCCTGCAACAA